>JAVKLF010000053.1:7572283-7587249 GCA_034783495.1 Millerichthys robustus
ACACACACACAAATAAATAAATTTGTATTAAATTGTGTATTGTTTACGGAGTGAGATTTTTCATAACACACCAATCAGCAAAAGTGATTTATAAAATGTCTAATAATTGATTTATCGTACATTTAAGCTGAGAAACAACATTTTAACATTTTTAGACCTATAAAAAATGGCAACATTGTACCATAGAGGGTTAACTGCATTTAATATTGAAATGTATTTAAACTGCTATACAATTTTTGCAAACTACGACAGAACACTTCTTGCAATAACTACTTCATAAAAATATACTGATCAAGTCTTCAGCAGTGTTCATGCAGTATCACTACAGACATCAGTAAATCCTAGCCAATCATGTCCTGGGGGCCAGTTTTTTTCTCCTGACCTTAGTGATCTTAAATGGTCTAGACACATCTAGCTCTATGACACTGTAGCACTCTAAAAGGTCATGGGTTAAACACAATGCAAAGAAGAGAATAATTGCCCCAAGTGTCATCCCTGAGGCAAAGCCCTACAGGCACACACTCTTATATACACCCACATATACACACAGAGTCTTGGCGTTATGCATGCATGACTTGTCCCCACCATTATCCAAACAATAGAAGATGTCAGCTACATAATTGAGTGATTGCACTGGTCCTACATAGATCATAGTCTCATATGACTCTGTGGGTATCAGATGTTATGTTATATTTATATTGACGTCTTCATTAGGTGTGCTTTCAGAAGGGCATCAATTGATAAAGCTGAGTAGCAAAGTTCAAAATGTCATTTTAAAGAAATACTGACAGCCTTATGGAAAGTCATAGACAATATTTGATATTTGCATCACTTACTGCATTGCTGTGTGACAGACTCTTGATGAAAGCACTACCAGTAAATATTTAAGAGGGTCAAGAGCTGCTGTCCCCCCGGGCAAAAAAGGCTTGAGAATATGTGTTCCCTCTCATGTGGTTTGTGTACTATAAAGTGACCCAAGCTTGCAGTTTTGACACCCCTTCCTGTGTGCATGTAAACACCATCTCTTTTATACACAATCACACACACTGGTGACATCTGACCACAATTAAGAACTAGAAGTTGCCTGAGGGAAGGTGGCGAGCTGAAATTGGGGAGACAGCCGCATATGGTTAGAAACTGGACATTGGCCTCTATTGATGGAACACAAAGAGTTCTGTCTGGGTTTGCTCCGTTTTTCATCATACTCATCATCACCCACAACCAAAGCAGCTGCTTGTCTTTCATCAATTTTTTTCTTATGTAGTTCCAGAAGTGATTAATTATCTGGCCAAAAGTAGTTCTCCTTATCTGTATGCAGTCTTAGACTTTTCCTTTCACACTATGCCATAGACAAGGATGATGACAGCAGTGATGGTTAAAATTCAAGCTTGGACCAAATGTGAAATATATATTTAACAATGCAGTGCTGAAAGTATTTACTCGGATGGAGTTATACCTAACTGTACTTTAACAGAGATATTAAAAGGTTAGCTAAATATAAACATGTTGGGGAACAAATTCCAGGCCACATTAAACTTTGTATTCGACACACCCAAGAAAACCCATTGCTAACACACCCACACACACCAAGCACAACAGCAAAGACAGGTCCTGGAACAGATGCACAGGTATTTAATTAAGATTGACTGCAGCTGTTACTGTTTATTATCTAGACGTTGTGGAGATAAAATGTCTCAGATACACACAAACACACACACATGCACACACAGGCAGGTCAACCATTTGTTAAAAGGGGCCTCCCAAGGGGACATCAGTTTTTGAACAGTGTTTAATTGTTCAAGTGAGTATATCCTTAAACATACCATGGTTGTTCACAGTGCTGTATTGCTAAAAGAGAAAATAAATTCACTCTCTGATGTATGGCATTATTTTTTTTCCCTGCAGAAGCATGATGAGTGGGAGACTACAGCTATAGCCATGCACCTGATAAATTGAGAGGCTGTTCATACATCATTTGCATAAAACAAATGTTTGTTGAAATTTACTTGTCTATATATTTTCTTTAGACTTTCAGTTGCATCTCTTTGTCTTTATGAGGCTGTGTTTATGCTAGATGTTATTTATGTTCTCTATCTTCTCCGTTGGCTTTATCACGCAAGCTCACGGGTTTAAAAATTGGCTGACTCTTGCCTATCTGCCAAATCAACAAGTTTGACATTTGCAATAGAAGATGCACTGTTTTTCAACAATTTTTCAGTATTGTCATGTGCAACTATGAAAGTATAAACTTAAGTGTTACTTCACAAGTAAAACTCAACAATTTGAATATGGAAATGTCAAACAAAAACTTTTGGAAGTTGTGTAGCCCATATTGAATATGTTTTCTGTTCATTTTACACTTTTCATGCTACAAGTCTAATTAATTAACAATCTCAGAGTTAGGCCCAAACTGATCTCAACATGTATGTGCATAAGTATTCTTATGTAAATAAATGTTGAGGTCAGTAGACATGTCATGCTCTGATTTGCCAATCATCACTGTCACAGTTACACGCACAAAAGGCTGTTTGTTGCCAGGCATGTTTTTAGAGCCACTGCCAATTAGCACAATATACTGACAGGCCTTATATGCTCTATTCTTTCTTTCATACTGCTATACATATACATAAGGACAGAGTATATGTTAACACCCCCTCCCCATTTGCACTCTGTTTCAGTAACTAGGCTAGTATGATTAATGTTTATGAGATGATCCATTGCTATTCTCCTTTCTAGTGGGTCCCACAGGGAGCCCTGTGTTTCCTGTTTCGCATAGGTCAGCTAGCTACCTAACAGCCTCCTAAATACTGAATAGTTACTGTGATGAATGTTTAACATGCAGCCTTGTTAAATGAAGGCCAGTAGATGATTTATGCCATAACTAGAAAGGAAGACTAAACAAAAACCAATAAAGACAGAAAATATTTTGCTGTTGTGGCTATGCAATAATTCTTCTCTATCACCATCACTTGTGGACTGCCTAGCTACTATGTCTGTATTATTATCTCTCTATATGGTTTATTGTTCTATTTTATCTCCAGTTCATCACTTCATTGGACTAAATGAATTCAGTTTTCATTCCATGAATACCCACAGCTGGGTAAATGTTCCTCCTGCTGACTAATGCCTCTTCTCAGTGGTGTTCCATGTAGAAGTTACTTTTACTTTCCTTTATTTGTGATCCAAATGCTTTGTATCTCCCATTCAGCATATCAGAGGCTTCCCTGGCATCTGCGTCTCTTGTTGCAGTGTTGGTTGCTGAGGCAGTGTTTTGGCCTTGTCAAGACACAGACCCGTGTGCCCCACATCTAACTGTGCTCACCTTGGGTCCATTCAATTAGCCACCGACAGCCGTTTCAACATCTCTCAGCATCTTTTTACACTTCCTCCTCTTCTCTCTGCTTCCTGACTTTGTATCAGTCCTTCCCCCGTGGAGACAGCCGTGAAACACAGTCTCATTTCCCAAAGAAATCTAAATGAAAAGATACTGCCAACCTTTTCTCTCTGCTGCCACACCACTCACCATAAATGCTGACAAGAGACTCCAGTACCATCTCTGACCTTTTACAAAGCTCTCAGTACACACTCACACACATCTTTGCTATTACTGGCGGTGCCTTTGAATCAGCAGAGTCTCGGATGGTGTGGAGGAATGTAATGACACACAATGTCACTTCAATTTTAGCGCTCCCTGGTCATACTGCCATGTGCACCATTTGTCCTTTATTTTTGAAAAAGGAAGGGTTTGAATTCTCCTTAAACCAGTGTAATTGCAAGAGAAAGAAGAACTGTAGGAACTTGTGAGGGAGTTGATTTAAAGTATTATATGTACATGAATCTAAGATATTTCTGATTGTCACTTAAAAAGCCCTCATCACTCTTTTGTTTCCTTTTTTCCTACTTTTATAAGCTGTTCATATTTCATAAAGACTGAGTTTTCCTTGAGTAATGTCCAACGTATGTCCTATACCTTCTGTATGTCTTCCAGAGATGGCCATCAGTAATCTTAGAGGCTTTGGCCTTAAATAATAATAATGGAAATACTACTCAGGCTTCATACACAGCCCCTCCTTTGGCCCCCTGCTCCGTGATCAATAAATAATGGGGTGAGGTGGTGAGTGTGTGCAGCTAACAGATTGTGTGAGAGAGGGGAAAAACAAGGAGTAACGGAAGGTGGGAGTCTGCTGCATTGCAAAGAGAAGCAGTGTGAGCTGTCAACAGCTGTCAACAGCTGGTGAGACAAAGGAGATAAGACTGAGAAAGAAATAAACAAAGGCTAAGAAAAAGTAAAGAAAATAAAATGAGGTGAAAAGTTAATTATAATGATCAAATTACCAAACAGCAAGACTTTATGAAAAGTACTTCCTTTATTATGATTTAAATATTTTAGTAAATGGCATCTGATGCAAGGGAGTTTTATTGAATGATGTTTATTAAAGTCTGGTTATGTTAAAGTGACTGAATATTGGTCTTGTAGGGATCAAAGATTTTCAGACACACAAAGTGAATAGGGAACAATAATCTAGTATTTAATTCAAACAACCAAAAGCTTATTTAATTTTCTGTGACTGCATGTGGAATAACTTGGTATGTTGGGGTTTGTCATGTATTTTTTTGCTTTTTGTGCCTTTATTTTCCAATATACACAGACCGGCTGCTGTTTCTGTCAATTATATCCAAATGTCAGGTAATTACAGGCATATTAAGAGCAGTGATTAGCTGCTGTGAAATAATGTTGTGAATTCTGCAGGTAATTAGTTTGAGCTATAGTCAAGTGAATGAATGCAGTGAGCGAAGACAATCAAGAAGCAAGTAACCCCTCTTTGTTGATCATTAGTCTGTTACATACAGAAGCACAAACACAACTGAAGCTTTTTTCAGCCACGTTTACAGTCAGATACAAACTATGATCTTTCTTTTAACTGAGTTCTGTCTCTGTTAACCTCCTATGTTGTTTGGACAATTGAAATGCTCCTATGTAAAAATGGAGATTATTCTAAGAGCGAGCACATATGTTTTGGCAATTTGAATGTGATGAAGGATAATGACAAATGTTGCTCCAAGCAAGACACACCAGGTCGCTCTGTGAAAAGCACCTTGACCTATTGTGCTACTCTCATGATAGATGGGGTCCATGTAGAGAATGGTGGATTGATGTTCTTCCAAGTGTCCAGTTGCATTGCACTCACAACTTGCAATGGCTTATCATCCTTTGGGGGTTCCAGTATGGATTTTCTCTTATTTTAAACCAGATCTAATCCAAAGTAAGTGTTATGTCTCAGTAGTCAGTTGACATCTAGAAACACCTTTGGGTGCCTGAACTCAAACAAAGACAGTCCTTTTGTTATCAGTCAGCAATGTTTTTTTGGTTGTTTTTTTTCAGGGCAGCTTAATGGGCCATCAGAACCAGATGTTTTGCTTATTTATTTATTTTTGCTATTTACATTTTTGCAAAACTTGTTAGAAAATAAATCTTTTTTTAACTCTGCAAACTTTCTTAAAAAGTTTTGGTTTTTTTTTCTGTTAGCAAGAAAAGGTTATTTGCTACTGTCAGCTAAAGACAAAAGGACTGTTAGGATAGGACTGACCATTATTTACACTCAACTTCTGTTCAGTTTTTCTGCCCTCTGAATACAGTGACAAACACATTTACAGTCAGCTATATGCAAAGTACAGTCAACAAACTCCTAATTCTAAAGACCTTACTTTTATTTTCCAATGACTTATCCTCAACCTGCTGAGGAAATTATTATTTTTCTGCTTTATCCCACACTGCAGCATATGCATTAAAACTGTAAAAACAACACAAATTTAAGTTGTTTTTTTGCTGCACATTCATGGCGTTTTATCCCTAATCCCTGCCATGTTGTCTGCTTTAAATTTCTGTCTGAGGACTCCATGGGGCAGAGCGCATTCTAAATTGTGATGCACTTAACAAGTGCTCAGAAACCTCAGGGCATTTAAAGGCATGTTAGTTTTTAGATAGAAACACTCATCCTTTGAGTATTGATAAGAAGCACTTCATCAACAAAGTGGCTTAGTTGGCATGGAACTCAATTTTCTGTTTTCTCAAAGGAGCTTTTTTGTCTAAAGAAAGGGACGACGAATTATCTTTGTTATTCATCTAAATGATGACTTGATGAAAGAAATGGACTTTTGTCAATTTCAGCAATAAGCAAACATTTGTCTCCTCAACATAGATTCACCTTTAAAATACCTTTAAAAGCTTTAAAACCAATGTTGTTACATAGATAAAAATTGGGGTGGGGAGAAATTTGTAGTTTTCAGATAAAACAAAAATAAATCCCCGTTCAAAAATATATGCCTCATTCATTTCCTGAAAGATAATCCCCAGGAGACAAAACTCCAGCAAAAAGTTTGACTATGTATATTGATGTGCATGTCTAAGTTGTTTAATTACGACTGAGTCACATATTGGTGTTTCTTCACATACAGTGACATCTACTGCTTCCTCTTGTGTTGTTTGTCCAGTGGCTAGTCAGCAGGGAGTGAAGGAGAGTGAAAAGAGAGGCTGTGCCAGCAGGCAGTGTTATTCCCTGCAGGGAGCGCTGATTAATGAATCACATCTTTCTAACCTGCGGCTGGTACTGTGCTGTTGTGTTTTAACAACACTGCAGAGCACCACTCAGCCTTGTGCCAGCCTGCTTCACTGGCACAACATGGGCTCAGGAGATGGGTGCCGTTACTGCTAACAGGACCTGAGATTTGGCAATTTTACATTTTGGGTATGACTGTAAACTGTTTGAAAAATGTGTTCATTTAAGCATGTGGTTACTTTTGGTTCAATCTTGAATTATACAGCTGAATCTGTTGTACATGTTTGATTACTATGATTGGCAAATAACTCGAAATAAAAAGGACAATCTAATATATATTTTTTGGGTTATTAGATCATTCTTGCATTAATGCATAGTTAATTCTACATTAATGTTGTTTTCTCTCTGTTTTTTTTCTTTTTTTACATATTCCCTGTTGTTTTACACTGTCCCCCTTTGGAATAACTCTCTTCTCATATAAGGTATGTAAATACAGACATTAACACTGCACATCACTATGTACCTGAATCTGGACCGACAAAGCTGCTTAATAAGTTTTGTAGCAGGACCAACAGGCATCACATCGATAGCTTAACCTGTGTTGTGTCTTAGGATCTTCTATCCTCTCTGTTTTTGTGTGTGCATTTGATTCTGCAGCATTACCGTTTGTGATTTTGCTTCTTTTACTTAATTTTGATTGGCTCACTAAAAGGGTCTTATCTGTCCTGAATGTAGATGAATGTTAGTAAACAGTGAAGAAAGCCAGTGTGCGTTTGGTCAGAAATAATGTTTTGATTGTATTGATCCAGAGCGAATGGTCCCCGATGATAACACTATGTCAACCTATACTTCTTGAGGCTGTGCATACACATTCACCTAGATAACAGGATGGCTTGAGGCAAATGTTACTGTGCATTGTCAGCAGTGTTTACTATCACACACAAGATCCACAGAGGTTTGTGTAATGACTCTGATGCTTTGAGTAGTAGCACTACTTTGTGTTTGTATGTGTATGTGCAAACAGCAGTATTTAATCTTTTATGCTTAGAGGGTTTGTCCTCATAAAATCTACATGTATACATGTTGGTCTGTGTTAGATGGAAAATTATTGATTGTATGATGCTCTAAGCCTGTGCAACATGGTATTTGCTACTCAAATAACTCTGAATTGATCTAAAAACTGTCCATAGGGGTTTTGATAATATTGTCTCTGATCTCAAGATTGGATGAAGTCTGCTCTATTTGTATGAAAATGAGGGGTAAAACCCACAAAGCATATATTACATGCAAACTCAGGCAACTTGTTTGTTTTGATATAGTTGGAGAGTAGATATGTTTCAAAATATCATTTTGGCTTTATGTTCTTGGTGCTTCTTTAAGTAATATTGTTTGTTTTGACAGTAGCCACTAATCTTTACTCTTAGAGAGTTTGATTAGCTTCAATAACATAATTTTAAAAAATGATCTTTACGTTTCAAAGTGTTGTTCTGTAAGGTGACACACTTTTGTACCTTGAGCCTAATTCTAAGATTACGTTTTCCTTTGTTCTTAACTACGAACCCATCATCTTTAAACTTTCTAATTAGCAGCTAAGGTCACAGAAATATCAGCTTGCTCTGAAATAGTCATGTAACATTTACTTTCATGGTGCTTCTCCAATATCTTCAGACTGTCCTTTTTCTACTTGTTCAAGTTCAGTGTGGTGGTGATTCAAATCATTTAAAGTTGGTACATGATATTTGTTTAGTTTCTCCTCATGGAAGACACACTTGGTAATAAGTTCAAACAAAAATTAAACCTTTTTATTTCCAGTTTTATAAAATGCCTATAGGATTTATGTTTTTAAAACTTTTGGTGTTAGTGTTTCGTGTGCTGCTGAATCATTATGAAAAATTCTTTCTGTTTTTTGAGTCTTTGAATTGAAGTTACAAAACACTGTGTGTTGTGTTAAACCGTAACTTACCATTTTGTTTGTCCGTTAAGTGTG
This sequence comes from Millerichthys robustus, assembly GCA_034783495.1. NCBI lineage: Eukaryota > Metazoa > Chordata > Actinopteri > Cyprinodontiformes > Rivulidae > Millerichthys > Millerichthys robustus. The sequence goes on from JAVKLF010000053.1 coordinate 7,580,828, forward strand.
CTTTCAAGAAATATGCACACGTCAATCACTTTCAGAGTCATAATGCCAACAACTGCTGTTCTTGCTGTTGTCATGATTTTGAGTGGAAGCTTTTAGGCCTTTTTAGCCATTGCCTTTCCTCATCTATCGCAAAGAGAGCCGTTAACAGGACTTTGTATTTTGATTTCCAATTGCCTGTTGCTGAGTGAAGAATTCTGCCACAAATACATAGTACCCATTTTGGCAGGTGATGTAAAAAGTCAAAAGAACATGTGAACAGTTTAGCCACAGATTTTATTTTAGTTTTTCCAAGTTGTTAATTTTGTCTCACAGATGTTTCATTTTCAATGATGGTCTTCCCTCCTTCCATTCACACTGGCTGACGAACCCTCCTCAGCTCCTGCTGTGCCCTCCTTGAAATCTCCTCCTGTCCCACTCCATCCTGCCAACACCTGTCTTCCTCCACCCCACCTGAAGACACTGTCAGTCTGTCTCCCACCTAGTGTACAGTGTCATCCTCCCACTCAATTTAATTGCTCATGTGATAGTGTAATGCATGCTAATTTAGGCAGATGAGATGTGTAGCGGTGGAAATGCCACATGTCCCAGCATGGTGTCATGTGCTGGTGTTATCACTCCTTTCTTGGTGCAGAGGCAGTGGAACAGCAGGCTGGACAGCTGTAGTAGAGGGTGAAAAGGAAGATGTGTGATTATACAAAGAGATGAAAATAGAAGTTTAAAAACGCAGATAATTAGAAGTAATTTTTAAAGCTCTTGTTAAAACAGATGAATTGCAAAAGTTTCATTTAGTTATCAAAAACATTCTGGCACAAAAAACGTGCTGTGTTTAATTAAAAGCAGGAGGGTTAATTATCAGATCATTTTGATTTCGTTTCTCTGCTTTCTCTGCTTTTCCTGTGAAGCAGTCACACGGTGAATGCAGAGCTGTAGATTTCTCATGACACAGCAACAGCCCATCTGTCCTGATTGTAATTCATTGAGGGTGCCTGCTGACTCACTGTTTATTTTTCTCTACTGACACATTATTCTGACTGGCAGGAGAAGACAAGTCAAGGTCAAACAGTTACACGCGTGTGCCCACTCTCTCCTTAAGGTTTATTGATTTATAGATGATTTGCAGGTGTAACTGCTTTATTTAAAGTTAGTAAATCAAGTCACCACAGTTACCGTTAATGTGACTTTGCAATTTTGATCTGGAAGTGGTCCCCCATAAAATCCATATTAATTGAAGAGAAGACAACATTATATTTGAGGAAAGATAGAAAGAAAATGTTCAACATATTTCCGTACAGTGCTCTGCTTCAGCTCTGCAGGCCATAACTGTGAAGTTATTATTTTAATCACTGCATATTATTGAAACCATGGTGAGCTGTTGGTCTCCAAGTGACCTCGGTAATTTATTAAACTGCTAATCTTATCAAATATTCAGCTGTCGCCCTCTTCTTCTTCATTTTCTCTGTCTTCTTGCACTCTTCTGTCAATCTGTTTTCTTGCTTTCTCGCCAAAATAAGTGTACATTTCTGTATGATTGGGTAAAAGACAGATGAGTACGTAAATAATGTATTTTTTTCCCAAAGGCAGACGATTTTCTTTTTCTCTAGTTCTCCTTGTGGTTCAAATTGTGTCTTCACCACTCTGCCTCTTATTTTCTCCTTTTCTTCCTATTCTACATTGGTTCCTTTTTCTTTTTTTTTTTTTTTTTGGTCATTTTGACTTACCTATCATCTCCATCTCTTCAAACTGAATGCTACTAGAAAATTTCAACCTTTCCAGAAATCTCTCTCAATTTACTTGTCTGCCATGAATTTGTGCAGCATGTCTAATAGTGCATCTTTTAGTCCATTTCCCTCTTTCTTTTGAAATATGTATGGCTGCCATCGCTCCCACTAGATCACTGTGCAGACAAAGCTTATCTAAACGGAGCTTCAATTATGTAGGCGGGATACAAGCATACTTTAGGCATGCAAAACAGCTGTTAGACAGTGTGCTGATGTAAGTTATTGTAAAAAAATACACAGTAAAATTGAAGTTTTTCGTAAGATCCTCGTGGGTTTTTGGTTTGTTTTTAATAAACCTGCTTAATTTGTCATGCTCTTTCACATTGCATTTATTTTTACTCCTTTTCTAGCCCACTGAACTCTCTAGTCTCCCCTGATTAAAATATTAAAATTAATAACAGCTGCCATAGAGATTCACAGTTTGTATAAAAAGACAACTTTAAAGATTCTAATTTATAGGACTTAGCTGTATTTTCTGAAAAATAGCTACCAATATTCTCTAAGCTTATATAAAACCTAAATGAGCAGACAGAAATAAATGCAACACCCCTCCTGCTGTTTCTTGTATTTGACTCACAATGAGTCACTCTGTTTCTCATTAATATTCAGTTCTACAGTTGGTCTACTTTTGTTTGTTGCTTCTGTCTTTATTTTGTCGTTTATTCCGTGGCCATTTTTTTCCCACCTACACAAAGAAACAGAGATACAGAAGCACAGTTACCGTTCACACACACAAGTGCTGTCTCTCTAACACACTCACACAATAGTGGTTGGAAAAGCAACCTGATACTTATTTCCGTTCATGAATATTCATCTGCACCTGCTATTGGCAAAAATGTTTAAGCTGGCCTTATTGCTGCTTAGACGGAAGTTTGAAACTGAACTTTTTGATTGTGTGTGTGTTGTATATTGTGTGATTGTATATTGAGTCACTTAAATGTTGTGGTTAAAAATCATCTTCTGATTAGAGCCTAAAATGCTATCTCCTTCATCTGAATAAATGTCCAAGATAATCAGATGTTGCAAAGGTAGTTCTTACCTTTTATAACGGCAGGATCATTGGTAAGATTAGTGTTTTCTTAGTATCTTTAGGCTGTAAGCTTTGGCGATCCCTGGTGTAAAGCGCTCACTAATCTATACCTCAAGGAAACTCTGTGACGTCATCTTACACACCACATTGGTGATGCAACATCAGTGGAGGATTTGGAAATCACTGTTTGCTAGAGTGAAGAAGATTGAGGGGATTACACTTTGGTGGGAAGGGTTTTGCGGATTGACAGAATCGCCTCAGGCTGTTGGGGTACATATATGTTTACATGGATGTTGGCATTTTCGCTTAGTCGTTGGCTGAGATTGTTAGGTCACAACATTCACAGCTAAAGCTTATTTGAAGGTGCTGTCTTTTATCTCCACCTTCCATGGCTTTTTTGTTGTTCTTTTATTCTTCAGTAACTTCATTCTTACATCTTCCTTCTTTTCCTATTGGCCCTTACACCCGTTGTACATAGTTTTTCATATTTCTGTTCCACAGATGACTAACTGTTGACAGGCTGCACTGAGATAGTTGAGAGAATAGGGCAGCACAGCCTTCGCTCAAAGACGGGAGACATTGGGCTGCCACAGTTGCACAGCATATCTTCATCTTTTGTGCATTTCTTCCTCAAACAATTAAACATTCAACACAAACACACACTCCCTACCAGCAAGTTACAAGAATAAAAAAAAGATGTGTTTGAAGAAAGAGCAAGTAAGAAGACTCTCATTAAAAAGTGAAGTTATTGGAATTGTCCTCTCAAAAGAAACTGGGGAGCGCAACTTTTTTTTTTTTTACTGAGTTCTAGTTCTGACTAGGAACAGAGGACAGAAAAGGAAAGACAAGAGTGAGTGATGACAAAATGGATGGAGCTTCATGCGAAAGATAACTAAACAGTCTAAAGTTTCTTTTGTTCCACTAACAGCACTCTGGTCTTTCCCTGCCCTCCTTTTTTCAGTGGAGGTGGGTGTATTGTGTTGTGTGCATGCATTAAACCACTTTCAGGATGGAAAGATAAAAGACACACTGGACACTTTGATGTATTTTCTCAAAAAGCACATCAGTTAAACACCAAACCAAATAACGCTCTAACAATACCCATTTTCACATCAGAGCAACATAACACAAGCTGACTTCAAAACTTCAAACAAATCCGCCCACTTGAATAAGTAGGTGAATAAATATCCTCAATTTATTTTCTTACATGAAGAGTTACTTTGCAAAATGAGATAAATGTGACGTGATTTTAGAAAATAGTTGCTCATGTGTGTAAAATATACAATGCCTGGATAAAAAAAAGAAAAGTCAAATGTGCTAATATTTTAAAATGGGTAAAAGTCTTTTTTCCAAAATTTTCTAAATATTGTTATTATTTTATAGTAAAAAGGATAAAAGCCCAGTTATATATCATATTATTGTTATTCCTGGCTCCTATGTGAACTATAAATTTGTTAAAGCAACAGTCTGCAATAAGCTACTACTGGAAAAAAAGTGCAGTTAAACTTATACTGGGCCAAACATATACATTCAAAAGCTTCAAAGTAATTAAGATATGCTTCCTAGTGGTCCTTTCTGTTACTGAAGTGTTTCTTGGTGTGGGCTGATTGTGTGCTAATTGTTACTTCATACTTGACTTCCTGGTTAAAATGATCCTTCCTTTATGTGTATTCAATCCCAATTATCAGCTCATCTTAACTCACTGTGTAGCAGCAATGTCTCATTTTGATTTGTCAGCAATGATCTAATGGTTGAATATTCATCAATCAATAAAGTGAAAAGCTGCAGCAGTGGTGCTGGGCACATGGGGCAAACGGTTACTCATGAACTCAGCTGCTGTGTTGCCATGCCTACAGGAATTTCAATTAACAAGTAAGGCACATTAAAAGGATCAAGTCATTGTTGAGCTAAAAATTGTTAATGATTTAAATGTAACTAATCAACACATATTTTGTAAATCTGCTCATTTCCTACTGTAAGTTTATTTAGTTGTATTTCTTTTCTTTGGTTGAGGCTATTGGGATGTACAATAGTCCTGAGACATGTCCACTTGTCTTATGCTCTCATTCTCACGCTAGAAAACCAAGATGGCGGCCAATTACATTGCTGGACAATGCTCACCATAAATCATCCATTGCACTGTCAGACACACGGGGATTCATAGTAGCTTCTTTTTCTTTTTTACTTCTCCCTGACTCTTTTGTTCCTTTTTCTATTTATGACCTGTTCAGAGGATTATACAGCAGTGCAGATTTGCTTATCCACCTTTAATCTGAATGCCTACTTCAGTTTATCTTTTGTTCATTTGCCTTTCATACTACAGCATTTGGAATGGATTTTAATCTGTTTTTTTTCTTACACTTGCTCCTCGCTTTAACTTTTCATCAAAGCACTCGCTTTTTCTTTATATTTTCTCTTTTCTATTTTTACAATGAAAGTAGTGAAAATTATTTAATTGATTCATTTATATCGAACACATAAGTCTTTTTAAGTTGCCTATGTTTTTTTTACATTTTACTTGAAGCTTTTACTTCTGGGAGCCTGTGTTCAATCCTTTTTCTTATTTAATTTTTTTGTCTGAAGTCTTTAATGAGCTCCCTCTCAGGCATTGTCCTTTTGCTTTCCTTTTTCTTGCTCTTGTTATGTTCAGCTTTTTTTTTTTGTCCTTCTGCTTGCATGTCGGAGAACACAGCAGTCAGTGGTCGTCAGGGAGAATAGGTTTTGATGGGGAAAGAGAAAAGTGGCAGCACTCGGTCACAGGCAAGCTTTATTGTGAGTTAAAGGGTTTAGTGCAGGAGGGATTTGGTTCGGTGCCACATACCTTTGCAAAACATCAGTTTTAAGTGTGATAAATCTATATTTAAAAATCTTTATCGTCTGTGCTACTTACTGTCTGTGTCTGACAAAGAAACATGAATAGAAGCTGGTGGCAGAAGGGAGAGCTGGAAGTTCTGGCATATGTGATTGGTTATTTGTTCAAAAATGGATATTTTGCTGTTTTTTGCTTGAAAATTACATTTGCTAGTCTTGCCCTAGTCCCGTGTTTACTTGTGTAAGATGCAAAGAATAAGTTTTGTTATACAGTTGAGTGTTTTAATAGTAAAGCAGGTCAAGGCTCGTCTGTACCCCAGGTGGTTTTGTGCAACTGTATGATTATTGCACAGTGGGAGTTCATTGAACCACAAAAGGATGGTAGTGTATGAATGTCTTATTGCTTTTACCACATGTAAACTAATTCCTGTTTTGTGCACACACAAAATTATTAATTTTTTTCATGGTTAACCTTAAGAATGTTTCACATCATTGTGAGCACTCCATCTACATACAAAGTGAACAGTTTGTCACTTAAAGAACTATTCAAAGAACATAGTTTGAGTTTTAAATGATCCAAAAATATTTAATTGCACATATTGTGGCTGTAAGTCATATTAACATGATATCCAATGCAAGTTGAAAACATATATGCAGCATTCTCTATTTGCATGAGTTCAATAATTGTGTTAATTTTGTTTTTGTAGATGGTGTTCACCATCTTGATTCCATTTGAAGTGCTGAAATGTTGGGATTTTCCTGCAGTTTAATTTATTGCTGGTGCATGTCAGTGGCAAGTACTG
>JAVKLF010000053.1:7605332-7616190 GCA_034783495.1 Millerichthys robustus
AAAAAGGGACAGAAGATCAGCATTTTAAAATGGAAGGTTACCTTTAAAACAAAGATTTTTTTAAAGTTATGCCTTTGCCTTATTTAGAAGTTGATCAGAGCCTGTCATCAGGTCATTATCAGGTCCAGACATCTTTTTGGAGACATGGCTCTTCTTCACCACTAAGGTTGGACATGCTGCTGATTGACTTTCATGGAAGTGAGTCAGGGTCCAGTCAAGTAGAAATGGCAGTATCTGCCCTGCGGGGATGGTTTAAGGTCACAGTAAGGGTGTTTGTCAGTGATCTAATGAGTGTTGATCAAAGTCTTTCACTAGGCCTTTTATCTGAAATGCTCATATTCATCTGAGTTTGCCAAAGAGAACCCTATACCTGTTTTGTGTCTAAGGTTGATCTAAGGATTTTTAGTAAGCAGATCCGCCAATCATTAGCACAACTAGATAAGTTGGTGATTGATAGGTAGGGAGGCAAGATGTAAATAATTGATAAAAAAAAACTATTTAAAGTGCCCAATGAACCACTTAAAAATGATTAAAAACATAAAAATAGGATAAATTGTGGAATCCAATCCTGTTCTTTGAGGGTCATAACCCTGCATGTTTTAAATAAGTCTTTGCTTCAATATACCTGATCTGAATGAAGAGGTGATTAACAGACTTTTGCAGAATTTGATTTAGAAATGTTTGTGGTGGGTACACATTGGTCATAACTAACGAAGTTTCTATTATATCCTCACAAATTGTATGTTATATATTGTATGTTAGTTCCCTCTGGACCAGCTAGTGCTTTAGAAATGAACTACTATATAAAGAAAAACAATAAAAAATGTGTAATTGATATGCTGTCTTTCAGCTGAATCTTGGCTGCATGCATGTATTTGTGGTCATTCAGTTTGCGGTTGTAACCACAGAAACACTTTGTTTCCCACATGTTCTCACTCCACAGCCCTGACTTTAGTCTCTTGCTGTGTTTGCTTGATTTGATAGGCTGATTTGGTGGGCTCTGTACACTTTGGAGCATTAAAGCTGTAGTTCCCAGGTTTTTTTTTATTTGTTTTCACACAGTTGAACTTGATTACAAACTATAATGTGGTACTATCAACTCTGTAGTGCTGTCACCCAGTTGCACCACTAATAAAGACACAGGTGGTTTTATACCCTCAAACTGTGCTGTGACCTCTGTGGGGTTAGTAGCTGCAACACCAGTTGCAGAAGCAAGCAGCTTTTATCACTGTAAAAATAACAAAGAAAAAACAAAAACAAAATAATTGGTTAGAGAAATGTGCAAGTGGGGTTTTCTCAGCCAGGCCAGATATTATTCTGCAGTAACTGGGGTCTATCAGGAGATCTTTGCTTGTTGCCACAAATGCTGTCCTGTGGCTCTAATGAGATGGTAAAAGAGAAAATAATGGAGTATTGTTTGTGACTGGGGAAAATGACAAAACTGGAAAATCAATGGACTGTAATTTGAAGCAGGACCATAAAAATGGAGAAAAATCTGTGGAAAACAACAGGAGATAAAGCTGTTTGTAACAGTTGCACAAAATATACATTTTATGTGTTATATCAACAAGCTATAGAGAAAAAAGTCTGAAAACTTCCTTCATTCTAGTTGGACTCAGTTTGAAAGTCTTAAGTCAAAACAAATATCTGCACAATCTACATTGTGGTGTATGAATAGGAATGGCTCATTTACCAGTTACATCAGAAGAGAGTTTGTCACTAATAAAAGGGGAGAGAGTGAGTTCTCATAACGTTATTATAAAAGGTTAATATGAAAGACTGACTTGGCAGTTAGGGATCAGTAGGTCACAAATGTTCTCCAAATTGAGCTGGCCATTTGGTTTTAAGCATTTTGGACAACACAGTGCTTTAGATGAAGACAGAGAAAAGGTTTAAAGCAAATAAGACTAAGGGGGAAAAGTGCAATTGGAGAGAAATGAGTCACAAAAGCTTAGCTATGAGCCCAACTGCTTGGTCACACTGCTCTAAGGCATCTTAGCAGTGAAGGCAATGATACAGGGAGACCTGTCACTCACCTTTCAAAGCCATAGGGCAGATTGAAGAGAGAAGAGCTAGGGGAGAAATGAGCTAGGAAGCCTCTGGACACTTGTCCCCTTTCCTGATCAACACCATCATCTTTCACAAAAACATTCTTGTCTTTCTCTTCTCCTCTCCTCTTATCTCTCAGCAGGGAGGTATGATTTTGATTAGTAGACCGCCTGGACCTGCAGGCTAAAAGGCACCAACCTTTAATGCCACAATGGTCAGTCACTGAACCAGGGGTCCTACTGCAGCTCTGTGACTAGATCTGTTGGATCAAATGTGGAGTGCCTGTTTTTTTCCCCTTGAGGTACTGGGAAAAAAGTAGTGTGTATTTGCTTGATCCATTTTTTTAATAAACAATAAAAAAAACAATTTTGAACATTGAATTTAGAGTTCAGTCAAATGATCAGGTGTAAAGTTTTGTCTATAATTAAAAATTATGTCTTTTCTAGTCTGATGAAAAGACAGTTATTCTGCAATAAAACCTTTAGACAAATAAACTTTATTGTGGAAATTACACAACTTATTTATTAGCTAAGACTTTTTATGTACCTTTCATAACTTTATTTCCAACAACGCAAATAAATATCCTTATTAAAACAAAACTTAACAGGTAGAAATTTGTGGAGGTCATATTTCTACAAAGCCCAAACACTGACGATGCATATCTCAGCACTTACTTCCCTTCTAACAATGACATTTCCTTGATTTGCACCAACAAAGCCTCTTAGTGCACGCATCAGGAGAAAGACATTAATTAAAATCCTGCTGTGTAGAAGATATGCCTAATTGCAAACATAAAACAAAGAATAGTGAATTAAAGCATAGAATGAGTTCAGTTCCTCTCTGTGGTTTCTTTTTTACTCACTCACCCTCCCACTGAGCAAGGGGTTGAGTCAAAGGAGAGAAGGAAGGGCAATCTTAAAAGTGTCTTCAGTGAACTGAATGAATATTTTACTTCCATAAGGAAAGCAGTAAAGCGCTGACTCTATGTTGTGCCTTTTGGAAAGCTGCCTGATGACTCCATTAAAGCGTTTGACAGGAAATATGCTGAAAGATGTGATAGACATGGCATGAATTAAGACGTGATCTCTGCTTGTTTAGAAATTGTACAGATTTAGTCCACTCATTCTGTTTAATCCTATTCTTTCATTTAAAAAAAACATGTCATTGATTGTCCTGCTGACAATAGGATTTTATGTGATGGCATACTTAAACAGTGCCACACAACAGCATTTGTGTGCCATGTCCTCATTAATACCCTCAGCTTAATGTCAAATCATCTACACTCCTACACTTGTCTTGAATCAGACCATTTCGCCTCAAGAGTTATATTAAGGCACTTATGAACGTAAAAGGTTGCTCTGGCAATGACTGAAGCTAGGAATTGAAGCCAGTCTTCCTCTTAGACCCTTCTCCTCCCTGCCTGCCATATGTTTCGCTGAGCTGGACAGATTTGGACAATCAGACGACTGCCATTGTACTGCTGTCTGCATGAATACAATGCATGGGGAGACATATTGCCATTATTTAGTGACGATGCCTTTTGTTTCCCCCTGCCTGTCTTTTCACAGTGCATGTTCCTCTTTGTTGTCTCTGTAAATCTGGCTTCTTCTCTTTCTAAAGTTTGATGACTGTCCTGCTTTGCCTGGTTGAATTGTTAACACTCTGCAGTGGGTTTTTAAAGTGGGAGGGAACCTGACCATGTGTGACAGGTCGAGTTACAGAGTCATTTGACATGTTTTTACAGTGTTCTTAATAAGAAATGTTTGCTATCTTGAATTAGTTAAAACTTGAACACTCAGCAACACGAGACTTCAAGATTACTGTTTTGCTTTTGTCATATTTTTGTTCATATAAAAACCATAAAGACACTTATATGCTTAGAATAGTTAAAGTTTGTTAAAGTATATGTGTATCCTTTTGATTATAATTGTTGTTCTCTGTGTATCTTATAGTATTTCAAATTTATTTTGTAGATGGAAAAAAAAGTTAAAAGGAGATATTGTCAATTGATTGTTTTTTTTTTTTGGTTTTGTTTTTTCATTTTCATGTTTCAATTGGCTCTTCTTGCCTTTTAAATTTGTGGCACTTGTAGCATCTAATTGAATGCCAACATTTGCTTAATAAAATTTTATATTTGCTTTTTTAATCAGGGCTTTGCACAGCTGCTTGTATGGCAGGCTAAATTAAAACTGAAAGTGATTATTGTACTCATTTTTGGTATAAATTTGCTGATTTATGATGTAAATGTATCTTTCACCTGGATACCTAACAGAAAGATGTATCATACCCTTCTTGGCTGCAAAAATCTTGGCACAAAACCGGTTTTGGCCTATGATCCTGTTTCAGAGGATTAGTGAAATTTCTCACCTAAGTATTGTGGAGATCTCGGGTTTCCCAGCGTTTTCTATGACTTTGGATGACATTCTGCTCGAGCCCACTCACCTCACTGTGGTTTCATGGCCCATGTCAAACCATAGTGATACTTTAGTCAGCAGCTTATTCTGGCTTCCACTGCACACATTTTGGTCATGGTGTGCGTTGCAGCCATGGTGTGTTAGTGTGTGCTCCATGCTTAACAGACTGCAGCTCTGTGTGACAAGCCTTCTTTTTGCTGGTTGACAATCCATGCCATGGCAGGCTATGACCGAGTTCTGTAGTCTTCAGGCAAAAGTCTATTTGTCTTAATTTAAATCTTCATGCAGTGGCAAACGTGTTTGGGCAGTTAAAAAGACGGCTGTTGCACTTTCCTACAAACTAATGACTCTCAAGTATTTATATCTCTTTATTCTGAAAGTTTTGTTCTGGGGGCTGCAATAACTCAGTCATCAGTGCTGAAACACTGCAGGAGTAGTTTTAGGTCTGCTGGGAATTGACTAGACTCATCCCTAAAATTGGAAAAATCCATTTTACCAGTTGATTTAAAGGAGCTTCTACATAATGGCTCTCTAGTTCACTCAGATTATCCAAAATCAATAAAAGTTCACAGACGTGTAACTATGGGTACTGAATTTCAAAGAGCTATTTTCCACAGAAGACAGTTCCAGCGGGGCAACAACATTATTGACAAGGTATATGTAAGGTGTTGGATGATTTAAAATGTGGCAAAACAAACACTCCATTTCTTGCTATAACAAGCATTTAGTATATTTTTTGCTGCAAGCTGTTTAATACATTTCTACATCCACTTTACTGAACGATATGACACAGTTTGAACACTGCTCTTGGTGGTCTCTTAATGTTTTTGAATCATCGTGTGCTAAACAGACTCGACATTTTACCTACTGCAAAATGGATTACAAGCTGAGTCAGAGGAGGAGTTCCACATCCTATGTTGTTTTTTGTAGTATACATAGCCAACAGGAACAAACTGAGTGAGGATAATCCTATGGTTTTCACACCGGAATGGCTTTCCTGTCTGTATCGCACCTTCTGCTAGCTGTTAGTCCCTTAGAGAGAGGGAGGTAGTCTCCTGGGAACATTGACAAGACACACAAAACACTTGCAGTTGCTTTTTTTTTTTTTTGTGCACTTTTCAGGGAGAATGTTGTGTTATTAGCTGCATGCATTTAGACTGTAACTACATACTGTGACACTGACTATTCTTATAAGGCTTAAATCCATAGAAACATGAAAGATCAGAAAGTATAATATTTGGTTTAGAAATTTAAAACATATGCAGAGTTTGACTACAAATAATTTATTTTGCATTTTTACTGCAGAACCTCTTGGTTTTTCTTTTGTCTTGTTTAGTTTTGTTTTTTTACCTCAGTATTTATTGACAATGCATGTAGTTATCTGTTTTTGTCACTAGGGGGACACAGTTCATGGCCAATTTAGTCATTTGTGGGAAAAGAGGACTCAGTTTGCACTGTGATAGTGTGGATCTTGTGCAGTGATTCACATACATAAAGGTATACATTCTGAAGAATTCGTTACAACATAGAGCTGTGAGGACTTTGGAAGTTAAAAGTGACATTCATGTCACTCATTATCATACCATTATCATTATCATCTTCAGTCAAACAGTCTATGTGAGTGTTGGCTTATGGGACAGGATGAGACAGATATGTACCAAAGCCTTTTTGCACCCAACTCCATGTGTAAAGTTATTGGCATGTGTATATTCATATGTATGTCTCACCTATTTCACAAAGAGGCAAAATTCATCTTGCACTCAATGTCTATTGCAAAGTGTTAACGTGATAGCAGAGACTAGAATTATAATCCATTTAGCATAGAGCAGCTAATCCACTTTATTTTTGTTAAAAAGGAATCCGATAATATAGGCTAGCACCAGTGTTACCGCCTTATTGATTTAAGTCTGATGATAAATTACTTGTAGACATACTGTTATAGAAATGCTCTTTCTGATGATGATTACCAGTGTATTAACAAAACATTATTTAAATTAGCTTTAAATCAACGGAATACAATTTGTGAGGAAGTTTTTGTTGTACTTTTGCAATATTACAAATCCTGCAGATATACTCTTGGTTTTGTTTGAGTGTAGGTTAAACATTATTTGTTTTTACTTTGAGGCAATACAGTCTTTTTTAGCAATTTACCTAAGCTGCTTTTTGAGAACCATGAGAACTCATAACATAGAATATTTCAATGTGGGTTGAAAATAAAGTGCTATATAAATAGAGCTGAAGTATGTTATATTAGCCACTGTTTAAAAAAAAATGTCCACTAATTAAAATGCAGTCATAGTTCTTTGTGTGTTTCCTTCCTGTCCCAGTGTGACTTAACAAGCCAGCATTGCATACTTGTGGACATGCTGTGCTCTCCCTCGTGGCTCATTTGTTTTGCTGGTGGTCAGATCCAGGGATGATATACAGGAGCTTCCCCTTGAAGCTTCTTCTCCCTGGAGACTGTGGATCTGTCCCAACACGATAAAACTCTATATTCAGCCACAGATATAGACTGTCAGCCCTTAAACTCCATTCAACTGTTGACTCTACACTTTGTCACATACAGTGGAGGTAAAATGATACACCTTTTCATGAATCCACATAAATTGGCATTCAGTGTTCTGGGAGCATATGCACCTAAAATGAACTCACCTGATAGGCCAGATTAGATAACCCCACCTGCTGAATCTGGTCTTGGCTTGTGCAGAACTTTTTTTTTTCTTCTTTACCCCTTCTCTTATTTCTCTCTTCTATCTGCCTTCTGTTCTTTTCTTTGCAGCTGACCCCAGTGCACAATGACTCCCAGTGGAAGTGTGTCAGGCTTTGATAAAAGAGAACTCGGGGTTCTTTGAGATCAAGGTCACTACCTCCTCCAAGCAGGAGGCAGAGCTGAAGTGAAAGAATGGCTGTGAAACAAACAACAATGAAGACTAGGGTGAAATTGGGGTGAAAGACGGTGCCTGTTTAAAGAAATGTCATGTTGTGAAACTGGATATCTGAGGGAACAGCAGGGAAGGACTATCTAAACTTCACCCTGTTTACTTCTGATTTTCTGTTTGCTGTACAGTAGTTTATTGTTCAAGCAAAGACAAAGTTCAGTTCAGTTAGACAATAAAACGACAGCAGATTTTTTTTCTTTCTTTTTGCTTTAGTGTTGTTGGAGAATTAAGCGACGTCGGAATCAGCCAGAACAGCTTTATTATAAATAACTTACATACTTTGAGAAATATAAAGTATGAGTTATGACTTACAGTGCACGTAAAATCTTTAAACAATTTTGTTTGGAAGCTTTTGTATATTCTTATGTAATTCACAGACAAAGCCTGGTTTTGTGACCTGAAAAAGGACCTGTGATTTACCAGTAGGGTTTTCTGTTTTGTGAAATGCTGACAGAGGCAACAAAGAGAGTATGTTATCATAAGCTTATTATAATTGAGCAAGAAGTGACTCATCGGTCTGCTCCACCATCTGCTTCTGTCCAATTATCTCTTCTTTGTGCAGTTACCTGCAAACACTTGGGTGCAGACGAGCACAAAGAACTGCCAAGAGTCATCGCAACTTTAATAAGACTAGCTTTACACTTGTCCACAATACCACAAAGATCTGTGTGAACCTGTATTCTATTGGGTGCTGAAAGTTGCGCTGGTTGGTATGTGTCAGAACTATGTGGTTCTGGGAATTTAAAGCCAGTGGACCACATTTAGAGAGCCCTCTGTGTGTGGGTGTGTGTGTGTGTGTGTTGACCATGCAAGCAGATGTTCTGGCACAACTCAGACCCTTTCCATCACATAACCGAGTCTGCTCACTGCCAATTCTATGCACTTTCTGCTGAGTAAATTTACCTAGAGAACTAAAGGCTGCACCTTTTACCCAGATGTCTTATTACCATAATTACTTTTAAATGGCTCAAACTATGATCGAGTAAGTGCGGCACTAAAAACCACAATGTATTGGATAATCTTTAAACAGGGTGTTGGTGGACAAGTCGTGACAAAAATAACTACCAAAGGTACATTTTAAAAAGAAGTCCTTAGTTTTTTTTTCTTACCGTCCTGTCTTAGCTGACACATTTTCTTTTAAATATGGTCAGTCTGTCTCACTTTTTCTATTTACACCAGCTATTTTTCTTTACTAAGCCAAGTTAAATATTACAATATCTTATTGAAACCTAATAATCAAACTGCCATGAAACTAATTTTGTAGTTTTTTTCTTTGTAAGGTTGTGCTTTTCCTTCTACCTATAAATTGCAGGCAAACAAGTGATGGAAAATGATTTTAATGTTCTTTCTTTTCAGATCCGGGTTGATGGCTCCTCTCGTGCTCTTCAGTATGAAACTGTACAAGCTGTGGAGAATGGACCCATCCTGAGAGACATGGCTTTCTCCTCTGACCATCACTACCTCTACGTCATGTCTGAGACTCAGGTCAGAAACACAAGCACACAAATGAGTCGTCCTCCAAATGCCATATTACCATCAATAAAATCATCATTTTTATGTCACAAGAAAACATAACCTTTGATAAAGGATTTCCTCAGCTGGAGGACTAAAAGAGATTAGACAAACCACCGGATGCTGTGACTTTTTTATAGAACCTGACTGCGATGGTAGAGCCAGAGTGAATAGATGGGTTGAATTATAGGAAGATATGAGTAGTCGTATTCTGTGTGTGCATGTATGAGCCCAAACAGATTCACACTGTGTATTCAGCACCTCTGGTTGCATGAAATGTGGAGCAAAATAGCAGCACTCTATGTAATGGACAGAGTCTGCAAACACGGCCATCAGAGACAAAACAGCACCTCTGAAAGTCACACAGATGCACACTCTTGTAAAATCTGTGATGTATTCACTTTCTCCTTTAGATTCTTCACAATGACATATAAACATCATAACACATCTTCAGAATCTGGTTATTTGTGTGGGCTGATGATAAAGCAGATGTTAAAACAATATTTCTTTAACTTTGATAAGGTTTTAAATTGAGATCACTGCACATTAATTGTTAGAAGTTGTTCAGGCAATGACATATATTTTTTTTTCCATTTTTGAAAAGCTAAGAAGTACATTTAAACATGTGAGTTCTAGTTTTGAAAGTTGTACGGATGAAAGGATGGAAACAAAAATTTAAGCTTTTCAAATGATATAAAGAAATACTCCATTAGAAAAACTTTCAGAAAAGGTTTTGTGTGTCTGTGTGTGTGTTCATTTGTTGTAGTGCATCGTTTCAAAACTGTAATTTAGTGCAGCATCAAATATATTACACTAAACTAGATTCAGCTGAATCTGTGCAAAATTAAATTATAATAAAATTAAATTAGGCTAAATTGAATCAGAAAGCACTGGTTAGAATTGAATTTATTTCTGTACTGCAACCTGAGTTGACTTTATTTTTAAATTAGTACTTTATTATTAAACTGAATTCTATTAATGTCAACACATACACAACCTTTCTGGCACTATAAATGCCCATTTTTTACTGATGTAATATTTATTTGAGTAAATTTGAGCACTTTTAAATAAGATAGGACTTAAAATACCAAAGTGGCTGAATGCTCCAGTTTTGTTGTACTGGTAGAGTGGGAAAATGTTAAAGAGAGGCACATGAATTAATTTAATTTAGTTTAATTTGTTTCTCAACGTATTTCATTACGACTCGTATAAGAACATTTTTAGCATGAGAATTTCTGTCCTCATTTCTTCAGGTGTGCAGTGCATATTGCTCATCTTATGTTACAGAATGCCAAATGGATTAATAAAACTAAATCTCAATTTCTTCTCGTTCAGTTAGATTTTTTTTAATGGGTTTGTTATTGCCTAACAGAAAGTTACAAATGAAGCATTTTTAATTTGCACAGCAATTATGATACGTATATTGAAATAAAAACTGAGTGAGTTTTTTTCTGTGTGTCTGTGTGCGCTTGTGTTCATGTAGGAAACCTCTGTAGTAATTAGTCTATTAGCCTAGTTACAGGGCTGACCTCCACTAACTGTTAGGGGGAAACATTTGGGAATCCCTATACACGTAAATATAGAAAGCAGTTAATGAACACCGAAAACACACAAAAATACATTTAGTCAGAGCACACAGTGTTAATCTGTGCCAAGGAGTTTACACAATAAGATGAGAGTGACTGACTACAATTCAGCGCAGCATTTTTTTCATAGATTTATATATTTGAGCAAAACATTTCTGCTAGCTTTTTATTTTAATAAACAGTTGGCAATGTTTCTGGTAAGTTGTTCTTAGCTGTTTTGACTGAACTTTAACACAATGCCTGAACATGTCTTTGGATAAATGAGGTTTATTTCTGATTAATCTTGGTGATTCACACAGCTTTATTATCATCATTTGTTCTGGATTTTCTATTAAATAGAACTCTTTTTCTTAATATC
>JAVKLF010000053.1:7638389-7649499 GCA_034783495.1 Millerichthys robustus
CTTTATGTAAACTACATACATCAAAATATTTGTTGATTTTCATGACGTGTTGCTCATTGTGTGTAATTGGTAGAGGAAATGCGCATTTAGGAATTTTCTATGCGGCTTGTTTGCCTAGAGGCTTTTCATGTGATGTGGTCCCATTAAATCGGCACTAGAAAAGAAGGCACAGACATCAGTGATAGGAGCACAAAGGAACCTGAAGCGATTAAACCCCTACTCTAACCGGCTTAGTAGGAAAAGCTTCACATAGAGCCAACAATAGCTGTATTCCTTTAAACCTTGTCTTTTTGCTCTCTCTTCTTTCCAAAGTCTATCCCACACTCGGTCCTCCTTTTCCTGTTCTCTGCCTCTCTCAAACAGATTATGTCTTTTCGGTTTCTTTATGTCTGTCTTCTTTGCAGCATGTTAGGCCGCTTAACTTTACAATGCTTTTGTCAGGTCAAAACCCACCCTCCATTTTTCCAATTTAGGTAAAAGAAAGCCTTTTTTGTGAAAGGTTTTCACTGTATCTCATATGTCAACCACCTTGAAAGTCTTTCATTTCAGTCATTCATTATGACCTCTTTCATTATTTTCAGTCTTTAATTTTCTCTAAAGTAGTTTTAGGGGCTCACTGTAAATTTGCCAGATTGTTCATTGTGCCACACGTTTCTTTTCTCAATCAGAAGGGGATTAAACCTGAATAAGTTTATAAAAGGATTAGACATGAACAAGAATGTGGTGTTGTTGTGAGTGTGGAGAAACTGGTTTCTCACAGAGCAAACAGATAAAAAAACAAAATGTATGAAGACACTTTCATTTTAATAATCCACAGGAAAACTTTCTTCAACAAATGTTTTTAGTAGGAAATGAATAGAAAATATATTACCTCATTTAAATCGTACTTCTAGAGAGTGACCCTGCAGTCTACCCAGGGACAGAATTTGGAAACAAGAGAAAGTAAAGTCCTTCTAAAGCAAAAGGCTCAGGCCCTCCTACTTCTCAAACCACTGTAACAAACCGGATTAGACTTCCTGATCTTTGGTCTGGTTTTAAGAGGGGTAGTAAATTATCCTACCCCCCCCCACCAACATCCACCTTTCCACCTGGATTTGGCGTTGCCCATGAATGCCAGTCATTAAGATGTCTGCACAAAGCCTATGACCACCCCTTTCCCAATGGGCTGGCTCTGCTTCCACAAATAGAGCTGCCTTTGTTTCAAATGCAACTGCTCCCACCATTGTAGTAACCTGGCTTTCATTCTCTGACCATTGTGGCTGGTTTGTTGCCAGTCAGAGGAAATATGATAAATGTTTCTGATGCCACCTGTTTGAGAATGCTGGGACATTCCTTGTTCCCCAGATGGCAACAGGTAGCCAAGACTAAGACCCGATTAGGTTACCGTGTGCATGTGGATGTGTGTATTTGTCAACCACGAATAACACCCTCTCTTTTTCCTTCTTCTTATTTTTTCAGGTGCACCAGAAAGGAGAAATGTGAGCGCTCATCAGAACCCCGGCGCTTTGCTTCAGACATCAAACAGTGTGTGCGTCTCAGTGTCCACCCCAACAACATATCAGTTTCCCAGTTTAGCGTCACGGTGAGTGGATAAAAATAAAACGCATCTATTATTTCCTCTGAAGGTGAAACCATTGACAAATGTTCCATCACAACAAGTTGTATGATTTCTTAGTGCAACATAGTGGACAAGCCATTTCTTTTAAATATTTATTTAAACGCTATTAGGCATTAATTAACAGTTTTTTTCTGGCTCATGGAAAAATACAGCAACTGAATATATTTGTTCTTTGGTTTAAAAAAAAACATCCAGCAAGCAAGCATTTGTTTCAGTGGTGCCACATTTTAGTAAATGGTGATGATAGCTGAATATGTTGCAAGTGAGAAAATCTTGTCTGGCAGACTGACAATATCACACACTCAAGTTTAATTCGTAATACAATGTAATTAAGCTCTAAGTACTATTGAGTAGATGTGTTAAATTTCTGGTACTGCTTCATATCGTCTTAGCGCCTGCCAACACCCATCCTTCATTTCCTGACCTAACAACTTTTAGCTCTAACTCATGAAAATTCTCTCCAAACAAATGTCAACAATCATTAACAGCAAGCAGTTCAGCCCAGCTATGTTTTTATGAGTCTTGGCAGCTAAATAAAAACACTTTCACCCCGTGGACATTTTATTCTAAAACAGCTGCCAACATTTGAGCATTTTTTTTTAGGTTTGTTTTTTACTGTGTATGTGTATTGATTAGTACACAAGGAGTTGTGACCTCTTGGAACAAATATGTCTGCGGGAATTGCTGAAACACAAATTTTAACTTTTAGAGAAATACATAAACTGCTAGGACCAGATTATATTTCTGCTGTAGTATTTACATTTCTGCATATTTTGGGCCAGTCGTTGTTTGCAACAGCATATTCAGTGTTGTTGCGTTTGAGTAAGGTCATACTGGTGTTTCCATGTGTCACCTTGCTTAAAGGTTTAATGCAATTTTAACTAAATAAATGGCTGTAAAAGTTTGCAAATGTCTTAAATTTGTAGCGAATTTGCATTATCTGAATACATGAAGTTATTTGGTTTATTTCAAGGCTTTCTGTTTCTCTTTATTGTATTGCAGTGTGTTGCAATATGAAATTAATTTCGTTTTGACTTTACCCAGCAGTGAGACATGTCATCCTTCACCTACCATTTGCTTGAAAATTATCCTTCAGAAATGGTTTTGAATTTAATAGACCACTAGTATTTTTTTATCATTTCCAACAGCCAAACCAGAATGACTCACTCAATCTGTGTTTCTCAGAGGGCCAAACATGAACTGCTGATTGTCTGCGGTACAGTTCGGCATGCCCTAATGATATTCATGGGTGTTTGTGTGCAACATTGCTGAGTGTTTAACCTTTTTGTACACACTTGCCATCCAGCTGAATGCAGGGCAGAGGCGTCTGCCAAATATTTGCAACCTTTACGTTAGGAAATATTTATTTAGATAGATGTTGCTGAGGAATACTCCAGAAAAATGTAGACGCATCACTCTGAAAGTCTGACCTATTCTAAAAAATCTCCTCTTTAAGAAGAGTTTCTGAGCGCATCCACAGTCTGTTTGATGTTCACTCTGCTGCTGCTTTCTTTTCATTAAATAACATTAAAAAAACATTGCTGGTCAGCCCTTCTCTGCTGCCGAGGCAGCTTCTAGTGCCACATCACAAGTGTACGACTAGCTGCAACTTAAATCAGTGTTTAGACCATTGCCTCTCCTCAGATGGCTTTTTCCATTAATATGTATAATTTGGTCTTGACCCTGCTCCACCTTCCTCAATAATTACCTATTCTTTTATTCAAGGACAGTTTCCTTTCTCCCGTTTTACTCCACCTGAGGCCATTCTTCCCAAGACGCTGAAAGAGCTAATACAGCATTTTCAAATGACAAGGAAAATGCATTTCTTATTTTGTAGAAAGAATGCCGTCCTTTGCAAGTCGAGAAGCTTATTTTGTCAATTCTTTTTTTTTATCTAGGCAACATGAATAATCATAAATTAAAGGAAAATACAGTACAAGGGTTAGTTGTTCTTTCAATGTCCACACAATTTTTGTTTTAGCAGTCTATATTAATTTGGGTTTGTCCACTTTTTTATCACATCCATTTACTTTGAATTTTTCTCCCCCCAGTGCAGAAACTGCAATTTTTGAAGTAACTTAATAAGAAATCACAATGTTATAGGATGTTGCAGTTGTGGCTTTACATGTTTTGCATATTTGAGAACAAGGTCCATATAATGGTTCATTCTGACATTCCAGACTGACTAATCTGCAGGTGGCTTTTTATTTTTGCTTTGAACTTGCAATTGTTTGCTTGAAAGATTGTGTTACAATTTTTTGATAAATATTAAAGTGAATTTTGTGATAGGTCAAACAAATCAGTCATCCTTTTTTTTCACTTTCAACAGTTGGTGCTTGAAGCCCATAATGTCCCAGAACTCTCAGCAGGTGTCAACTGCACCTTTGAGGATCTGGCTGAGATGCATGGCCTGGTGGAGGGAAACCGTATCAAATGCTCCTCCCCTGCTGAAAAGGAAATGCCACGCATTATTGTGAACAAAGGTAAGAAGTCAGAAATTATTAGTATAAGGACAGCAATTCCATACAAGCCTCATTTATATTTTGTTTTTTGCATGCATTATTAACACGTAGATTCTAAGCAACAAGGTGATTTCCAAAGAGTTACTTTTCCAGTACTGTGACTTCATTGGATGTTTTTGTTTTCTAAAGACAAAACCTTCAGGAAAAAAACAAAACAAAAAAACAGAGCTTTCAAAGGGGTAAATTTTTTTGTCTTTATCCAGACTTTTAGAACTTCTTCTAAAGATGACAAAAAAGTCAAGATTGTAAACATTTCTCTGGTCCTGTAAATACAATGAAACATTTGTATTTAATGAAATCTGAAGTATTGAGTACAAACACGCCTGGCTGTCAATAATGCGCACACAGTCATTTCCATGTTTTCTTTTGATAGTCCTGGGGCAATATGATCCCTGTGAATTCCTATTTCCTCACTGTCATCAGCAGCTCAGTATGCCTTGGAGCAATGCCTCAGGACAGGTTTAGTAACTAAATGAGCATTAGTTATTAGTCTGCTGTGGAACTTATTTACCTTCCTCACATGCATGTGCTCCAAAGGGAGTGATGGAATCTTTGTTACCCACAGTGTAGAAAGTTTTCACAGAAACAAACAGTTCTGATAATAGTCATTTGTTTTCTCTCTCTAGAATTGGCTAAGCTAGACTAATTGGGAAGAAAATCCAACATAACATTTCCTGTGTTTGCATTATGAAAGGTTGTCCATGCACTGTTAAAATGTGTTAAATTCATATATCTAATGTTATTGGTATTAAAAAGTCTTGAATTTGTTAAAAATGTGTAAGTTGGTTTTAAATGCATTACTCACAGGTCTTAAACTTTGTTGGACATGTGGGATTAACGGTCCACTATGGCAAATAGTATTAAATGACAATATGATCTATGATCTTGTAAATTTAATTTCTTTGAATAAAATAATGAATTTAGGGGCGAGATCTCTCACATTAAAAATTAAATAATTTATTTTATATTTTTCAAAGGAATTTCTATGCCATAATTTTCTCAACTGTATTAGAAAACCCTTCATTTCAAAACACAAATTACTTTAAAGTAAATTAAATAAAAGTTGTTGAAAACCGTCTCTTACTTCAGAATGTTGTTGGTTCTGATGGTGCAGGTTAAAGTGCAAGTTTATTGGCAGTTAGCTGAATGACTTCTTTGTATATAAAGG
Source organism: Millerichthys robustus (assembly GCA_034783495.1). Taxonomy (NCBI): domain Eukaryota; kingdom Metazoa; phylum Chordata; class Actinopteri; order Cyprinodontiformes; family Rivulidae; genus Millerichthys; species Millerichthys robustus. The sequence goes on from JAVKLF010000053.1 coordinate 7,643,698, forward strand.
CAAAATTGGAAATGTAGATTAAAAGTTAAAATCTCATGCCATTGATGTATTCATTAGATTAATTTTTTGTTGGCTGTTTCCAACCCAATAACTGCAGCTATTGAACCAGAGAGCACTGAATATGACTTTATCTTCTGTGTGTTTCATTGAGTGACACACATGCAGTGCTTGGTTGTAATACAGCAGAATCCCCCAAGCATCACCTGTATTTGTGGTTTCTTCTGTCTTAAATTTCAGTCATTTGGCATTTGAAAAGTCTTTGAAAGTTTTAAATTTGACTTGCTTGTGTTGCCTTGGATCATGACAATACAAATCTTTTATAAAACAGAAAATGAAAATGTTTTTGCAAAACTCTTCACTGAAATATTTGTATCGTTTTAACACCAGGTTAAAAAAGCAAACAAGAAGTCGAGAATAGAAGTCAAGTTCAGTTTGTATTATGATGCTGCTGTGATGTCTAAGGTCTCAGCTGTACACGTACAAGTATTTATGTTTTCCTTTATTCATTTATTAAACCCCCCCAAAACTGGAGAAATCCCTCTCATGTCTGCCGTATGACGACATGTTAGACACTACCGCTGATACACAGCTGATGAGAATACGAAATGTGCTTTGGGGAATTATAAATATTTGTTTATTGTTTGCAGTGTCAGCCCTGTACAAAGCTAGTAATGCTGGTGTCATGCAAGCATAAATGTTTAAATATGTAAATCAAACCCACATAAAGCTTTGTTGCCTACATTTGCAAGCATATATGGTTTCCTGATTTAGGCAAACATATTAGGTTTGAAGCTTTCATGTTCCATTTTTGAGCAGTATTCATTATTCCAAGCTTGGTTTCAAGAGAGAAAAGGGCACATAGCAGATGGAGTGAGGAGAGCGGGAGGGATGGATAGTGTTAGCAGGCTTCAAGGTAACATTTAAGTGGCCTAATTAGGACAGATCCGTTGTCAGCAGTGCTTTACTCTGATTGATGAATGATTCCTTCTTTGTTAGAAAGATGGAGAGAGACACAAGGGAAAAGGAGTCACAGCGTGGAAAGAAAAGAAGAGACCTGTGAGTAAAGATAGTGGGAATAAGAGGGAGAGGTATAGAGGTAGTGTAGAAAAAGAGCAGGTAGATATGTGGATGCATTTCTGAATTAAACATGAACTTCTTCATTAGAGGCAGACAAAAAGATACAGCAAATACAGATGAGCCGTGAGCTCATATGCACATACGCTTATAAAAGCATACACACGTTTCATATGTCATGTTCTTCTCCTTTTGCTTTGTCAAAGATACTTTCAAAGACAATTCACTGGGAGTACTGTCCGTCCCAAGGGAAATTTGTGTGCATGGATAAGGAAATACTCTCCTTTAAAGATATTTCTTTTAGGAATGTAACAAGAGGATCACCTGTTGCTCATTTCTTTTATATTTGGAAAACCTATGCTTAGACACTGTTAAGATATTTGAGCAAGTAAATGGAAGGTTAATTTCAAAACAGTCATTGCTTAAGAAATGGGTTTCATGAAAAGTAAAAATGATTTTGTCTGTTCGTGTATCCAGGTATTCATTTCGACTATTCTGTTTCTTTTAGGTGACCACCAAATTGTGCAGCTTTATCTTAAATCCAAGGAGACAGGTCTGGCGTTTGCAAATACCAGTTTTGTTTTCTACAACTGCAGTGTGCACAAGTCGTAAGTCCAGTCTACGAATAACATTCAAGTGCACTTCAGTGCAGCATTGTTTGATTGTCTTTTTTCTGTACATATAAACAGCTTTCATTTGGATACAAACGCTAAGACTTGTAAGATGATAAAACTGTTTTAGTTGTAGAACTGTTCTGAGATTTGATAGTAATGCCAGGCTGTCTTTTCTGTTTCAGGTGTCTGTCGTGTGTGAGCAGTCCCTACCAGTGCCACTGGTGTAAATACAGACATGACTGCACTCATGACCCTCGCACCTGTTCCTTCCAGGAGGGGAGAGTCAAGAAGCCTGAGGTGAGTCTCGAAAGGTTAACTTTTTTATTCTTCTTGTTCAAACAACAAATCTCATTTAATACCAGCTTGGCAGTAACAAAGGCACAATAGCACATGGCAAAACTTTTAAAAGATGATTTGTTTCCGACTTATTTGCAATGTGTGTTTGCTGCCAGACTCTAACCCATGACCTTTGCTGCTTTGAGTGCCGTGAATCATCAAAATTATAACACGTGGCGAAATAAATGAGGGAAGATGTTTGTTTAAGTGAGACTAATATCTATCTTTTGAGATTTCACATGCAAAAGTGTTAAAAGGATTGAGGCACCTTTTAGCAGTAGTGCTTCCATCTGGCGAGTCTTTTGGCATGTCTCACTTTTGAGAGCACATCAAAGGGCAGCGGAAGCTAATAAAACGAAGTCATTTCCACATGCCCATTCCTATTCCCCACAACAGCTTACTCTTTGTGAATTATCAATAATATTGGCAGGCAGTCTTTTCCCGTCGAAGCTGAGCTCACTGTAATTAGGCTTCTTTGCTGCAGAGGACAAGCTGGATGGGGTACTTTCAGTGAGTGGCCTCCGGCTCAAAATATGAAAAGATTCTACTCTGGCTTAGACTCACTGCAGCAGATTTTAATGTAAAAAGCAAAAAGGTCAAGGAAGTTTGAGATTTATGTCTGTGATCTAGACCTGTAATATTGTAGTAGTATTTGCAGTATTTACAAGTCCACTATATATTTTTGTACATTTAGAGGATATTTGTGTCAGAGTGGTTATCTTCAGTGTTTGCTTGCCTGTACTTTGCCAGTTCCCATTGGCTTTCAGAGGGAGGGTTTTACAGGGAGTTAGTGGCCTGTTAATCCTAGCCCGAGGTGAGCTATGATGAAGATCACTAGTACTCATGTCTGGGTTGGCAGACGCCACTCGATGAGCAGGGACAACCAAGCTTAGGCAGATTGCTTCCTTTGATGAGCAGTCTGCTCTCAATTGTATTATTCCACCCATTTCCCCCCAAGCTATTCAACCTGCACAGACAATATTATTATCTTTTTCTGTCGTTTCCATTATCCTTTTGAACCGTCTGCTTAGTTGGGCCCAAACACGAGTCTTTGCAGGTTTGTTTCCAATTAGCTCAGGCGCTGGTGGTCAATATTGACTCAGGTTAATAATGTGTGAATCCTCTCCTATTGTGCTGAACACCAAAAGAAAACCATAAATAAAGAAACGAAGGATTTTATTAAAGCAGGTGTTGTGCTGGCTTAATGAGTTTTAATTTGCTTTTAATTAACCCTTCAAATCCAGGGTGATGTATCTGCTGCCAGATTTTTGAATGTTTTTTATTTATTAATAGTTGAGACACACACGCAGGCTTAAGAAAATGTGAACTCGCACACACAGACACCACCCAGAGAATTACTCCCAAATTTCACAAAAGAGAAGTCAGGTTTGGTTAATGAAATGAGATGGCTTTTTCTGCTGATGGTGATTTTTTTTGGTATACTATTACAATTAAGGGATTTCTGGCAGCGATCTTAATAATCCCTTAACTTTATGTTAACTCCCTACTGGTTGAGCCTGTCGTTGGTATGCATCTCACGATGGAGTTAAAGCCAGGACCGAGTGTTTTATTCATGCCAGCAAATATATGGGCACAAAGATCAGAGGTGCCTGTTGGCACATTAACCAAGGCCATGTCTGTCTTTGCTCCCATACATCTCAAGGACTTAGTGGCTCACCAACTATGACATGCATACAGCCTTTTTTGGTGCACTGAAGAAAAAGCCAGCAGTAACTCCTCACTATTTAAGTCACAATTATTGTAATAAGAATTCATTCAAATATATCTGCTTGACTGTGTTTATTCGCCTGTTTTAATTGCTTTTTTTTTTTCTTCAAACTTTTCTTATTCTTAAAACCCACACATGGTCTCACCATGAGAAGGTGATGAAACTGAGTACACTTCCTGTTTCCTTGTCTGATGGAAACCACAGGAGAATATTTCTCTTTCTTCTGCTGCTGTCTACAGCTCAGCGTGTTCATATCCTGAGCTGCTGCCAAATCTTACACTAATATATTCGGCTGGTAGGAGACACAAAACACACAAAAATATTAATGTCATTCAATACGCATCAATATGTCTTGGCTCATACTGAACATCTTTACTTCTGTCCTGTATTAAAGTGATGAATGCTGTGGAGTTTATTTACCAGGATCTTATTGATCAAGTGATCAGGATAATTTTATTAAAGAAGCTAAATGCCAATGGTAATAGCTGTTAGCTGCAGTTATTAGACAGGAATGGTAGAGAGAAGTGCTTTGTTTTGATGCATGGACATCAATGTCATATGCTGGTTCAGACAGTTGACAAATCATTATTATAATCACATACATGAAATGAGGTCAGCAGTAGTTGGGAAAATAAGCAAATTAGTTTAAATAGTCATTATAAGATGACAAATAAAAAATAAAAGTTTACGTAAAAAGCATCTACTAACTAATTTAGTAATAATAAAAGTAAGATAAATTTGTTTTAACATTGAGCTGATCAATTGAAGATTTTGACCTGTCACACTCCACTCCTACAGACAATATTTGATTTATAAGTAAAATAAGTTGTTTTGAAAGATTGTGATATTTTGGGACTTTTAAATAAAGGAAAATGTGGCTGTAGTAAAGAGGGGGAGGGGCCAAGTGTAGAGTTATTCCAAAAAAATGAGGAATGACTGGTAGTATGGAAAAAAGAAGGAGAAACATCTGCAGAGAGGTGGTTTAGCAGAAAGCAGAAAAGTGTTTTTACCCTAGGCTCTGTCGGATATAATAAAACACACCGAGAATCTTTTGCTAACTACAGGGTGTGTGAGTACGTGTATAAAAACTTAAGATCCTCTTCATCTTCACACCTTCCGCTGCTATAATTATGGTCCTTTTTCTCTCGTTCTTGCCATTGCCCTCCCTCCCCCCTTTGCTTCAAACTATGCCAAGGGCTTTTACATTCACAGCTCCCATTCTGCTTCCTACTCTGTCACTTTCCTTTTCTCCACCCTTCACACCTCCTACCAGCCTCTAATTATCAGATCTAAGTAGGTCCCCAAGAAGAAAAGAAGTTAGGAAAGAGTAGGAAGAAGAATCCGTGAAGAGGGTTGACAAGAAAAACGAGAAAGGTCAGCGAGCTGTATATATGTGATGAACCAAACCAGCTACTTTTGAGCATGTACTGTATAAATGAGGAGAAAAACAAGGAGCTGGGAACCAGAATTAAGGATAATTATCCTGAAAAACAGAGCTGCTAAATTTTTCAAAGTCGGGGATTATGCTATAGTTATGATGAGTCATGCTATTCACAGGTACCTTTCTCTTCTTTGCTCTTCAGTGCAAGTCCTTGATTATAGCCCTGTCATTGACAGTCACAGCTTCACCCACTGCATGTGCAGTTTAAGCAATTTTACCTTTCATCAAAAATATAGTCTGTGGTTTTGGGGAAGTAAAGACTTAAAAGATAGAAAGATTAAGGCAGGGGGTTTGCAAACATTTTAACCTTTGACCCCTTAAATACAAATATCAAAGACTTGCGACCTGAAATACATAAAGGCATGTTGACAACACAATTAGGTTAAACTCTTAACCCTAAATACTTACTATACGGTTTTCCCCAGTTATGACTTATTGTCATCTTTTGTAACAACTATAGTAAAAATGTACTCATAGGAATTATTATTAATTATGAGTCAATTTCAGGATCCCTAACCTCTGACCCAAACTGGAGTCCCAACCCCAACTTTGGAAACTATAAAATTGAGGGTTAATTATTGACACAAATATTTGTTTTACCTATAAAT
>JAVKLF010000053.1:7665433-7678268 GCA_034783495.1 Millerichthys robustus
CAAACGCACAGTATATACATAAAAAATAAAGTCCTTATGATATAGGCAACATAAAATTTAACTACATTTAGTTTTTTTGTGATATTGTAGAATAAACATATAAACTGCAAACAGAAAGCCAAACCATCACTTTAACCACATCTTTGTTTTTTGTTTTTCTAAAATATTGCCAATTTCCTGCTTTTTTTGCATGACTTTCCTTTAAGCTTAAAAGAGAACATTTTAACACCAAAGTAAAATTTGCAGAAGCCTTTTTATTTATTAGGACAGGGATAGAGAAGGTTGTAGAGGGTCTGTTTGATCGCATCCAGAGAAGAGGGAAACAAAAAGAAAGAATACTCATGATCTACTTGAGCATGACTTTACTGCCCATTAACATGTGCGTTCACATGTGCACAGCACTGTGTCTCAAACTGTCTGTCACCATAAAGTTTTCCTCTAGGTCCACCGTTGCGGTCTGAAACCGTGGACATGTAAATAAGAATGATTCAGATCAAAAACAGACATTCAAAACTTTTTTAGTGACATTTCTCCAAGAGACAGGAGTTTTGTTACATTTTTTTCCCTGGTTACCTTGCTGAACCTGACATGTACCATAGCGTTATACATGTCAGTGATGTCCTGAAGACCTTGCAGGATTTGTCAAGTCTGATGTTCAAGGAGCCAATTATAGTGACAGGCAATAGTTTGAATGACTGCATGGCAGAGGTTATTGTGGAAATCTGAGATGTCTGTGAAGGAGACTTGTGCTGCAGGTTGATTTGTCTGTGTCCTGACAGGCGACGAGGAATAGAGACACTAGGAGGATATAGAGGGGTACGGGGCATTAAAGTGATAGCTCAATCTGCCGCTGCTTATAAAAGTCACTTTAAGTTTGGAATGAAGAATAAATAAATAATATCAGTTGCTTCACATGTCAAATGAGAGACTACAGCAGAGACATAAATGAAGTGCAAGCCACAAAAAAAAATAGGTATGAGACACTGTAACTGAGACGGAGCACAGTACAGAGGAACAGGAGAGGATGAGAATGTGCCAACAATGACAGATAAAGATCACAGGGAGGAATAACAGAATGGAATAAAGAAGTGAGGGGAATCTACGGGGGTCTTTGTGGAGGGTAATGAAGGAAGGGTAAGGCTCAATTATCACTCCTGAATCTCCAACATCAAAGCCTGATGGTAGTGATAATGCTCTTACTCTTTAACTGCACCTTCTTTTCATTGATCCCTTTGAGAGAAAACAGTCAAACAGATTTTTTTGTTGCATTTTTTTGAAATCTAGAGTTTGGTCTGGAATAAAGTTTAAAGAAGAACAACATCTTTAACATAAATATTAACATGAAAAACTGCTGATTGGGTGGCTTACCATATTGGTTCATTTCTAATACTTTAAGTTTTAGGTTTGACTGCAAAGAAAGCACAAGTGAACAGATCCGGATTTTTACGATGCATACTGAGGTTCAGCTCTGCAAGGACTTGAATTTTTAAAAATGCATATTTGTATAATTGCAATTATTTTTAAATCTATTCATCTTCAAAGAGTGCTCTTTTTTTATTCTGTAGTTATGCAAAGTACTGAGCCCCACATCGATGCAGTGCCAGGTTCCAGAACTTCCCATTAGTTTGGGCAGGCAGCAGGAATCACCTGAAAGACCCGATGAATTTGGCTTCAAACTGGATGATGTTCAGTCTCTGATGGCGCTCAACACCACCAACTTTATCTACTACCCCAATCCTGAATTTGAACCGCTCAGTTCCTCTGGAGTTCTAGAACTTAAACCTGGTTCACCCATAATACTAAAAGTAAGTAGATTTATACCATAAATCCACATTTGTTACAACCCATTTTAAACACTTTAAACTCAGTAAATATTTTGTATGATGTTCAAAATACGTTGATTTAAGAAAATGTAATACTATACATTCCTCCATCCATACATTATCTGAACTCGCTTCTTCCTTTCAGGGTTATGGAGGGGTCAGGATTTTCTACGGGGGTTAGAAAATGTTACAAATGGAAACCATGTAATTTTAGCACTTTTTTGTTAGTTGCTCATTTGTTGAAATGTATTATTGTTTTTATCTTGTATTATCAACCTGCCAGGAACTGCAGATGAGGCTCAGTCTACATGACACACTGTGTGCACACGATGTGCTTGTTGTACCCGTGTTGAACGTGCATTGTCCTGCTTTTAATTAAATGAACCTATACGTTGCAGGGACGGAACTTCCTCCCACCAACCAATAGTGGAAATGGAAAGTTAAACTATACAGTTCTGATTGGTGCCAAAGCCTGCATGGTAACGGTGTCAGAGACCCAGCTTCTTTGTGAGTCGCCAAACCTGACCGGTCGCCACAAGGTCCTGGTGAGTGACACAGCAGAAATGTGATGGACTGAGGTGTGGTGAAGATGGGAGACAGACTTTACTAATCAATTGAAAGTTTGAGACAAATATTTCTTGTATTGCTTGTTATCTGTTCCCTTGTTTACTCTAATACAAAGTGCGGTTCTAATCTAATCAACCTTGTGGTTCCTGTTAGTACCCACATGCAGACAGAAGACAAACAAATAAGCCTTCAATAAGAAGAATTACAGCCCAGGCAAATTCAATAAAAATTCCATTTGTGGTTTAGAGAGGGACCACTTTGAACAAATCATATCCTGATGTTACCACCTGAACGCAGCATCACAGAATGATAAGGACACATTACTGTAAAAAAGTTAGGAGATGCAAAAATAAACAGTAGTGTGTAGACACTGCGATCAATATGTCTGTCTTTAGCTTAAATGAATGATTTTACAAATGGAAATGTTTTACAGACTCAAGAGTGGGGAAAATGTTAAGTTACATTTCCTAAACATAGTGGTATGTTTTGGGATAAATCCGACTTTGATCTTTTTTTTCTGTCTCAAATATTGAACTTTTTTCAAGCAGTATTGCTGTTGTAAATGATCAAGCACATTTCATGTCTTCTAGACATTTTCTAGGAAACTGTTCAACCTTGTTTATTTATGAATATTGCATACCTAACTGAAGTTGCACTCTACCCTTTTCGTTTCTGTTACAAGGCCCGTGTTGGAGGTATTGAGTTCTCTCCAGGAGTAGTCCACATCATGTCTGACAGCCCACTCAGCAGCACTGCCATCATTGGCATCACTGCAGCCGGTGCTCTCCTCATCTTTTTCATTGTGGTTGTGCTCATTGCTTACAAACGCAAGTCTCGTGAGAGTGACCTGACTCTGAAGAGGCTGCAGATGCAAATGGACAACCTTGAATCACGTGTGGCACTAGAGTGCAAAGAAGGTAAGAATTTCACTTGGATGTAGAGAGTGTATTTTCATGTATTTTACATTATGATACAATTTGAAACTAAAAAAGTTTCAAACCTCTTTGTAATAAAGATCTCTTCTATTTCTAACTCTAAATAAAAAATACACAATGTAGTTAAAGTGTTTGTGTTTTTTCAGCTTTTGCTGAGCTTCAGACAGACATTCATGAGCTGACCAGTGATCTGGATGGTGCAGGGATACCCTTCCTGGATTACAGGACCTACACCATGAGGGTCCTCTTTCCAGGCATTGAGGAACATCCTGTACTGAGAGATTTAGAGGTAGGACTAAACATCTCACTGACGTTACAATTGTAATTCAGATTTGATTAAAAAACAAACATTAATTGTTTTCTTTTTTTTAAATGATTAAACAACAAAACATAAAACATAAAGATATTTTTTCCATAAATGTGCTTTCTTTCAAAATAAAAGTGCACCTTTTTTTCAGAGGCCAACTATTAGAAAGCTTTTTATTTTTTATTTTTTTTTTTATTCATTCTTCACATAATAAATAAATGTCACTTCATTTTTGTCTCCATCAGACACCAGTTTTAAAGCAATTAGCTTTATTGGAAACAAGATCAAAATGAGCAAACAAATTAACAATGTGGTGGGTCGCAGTAGGTGAAATTGATACTGACATTGGTTGTTGTTCTCTGGTAAACAAAAGCCCTTTGACGTCTGATAGAAACTTTTTTTTTCCCAAATCAAACAAGGCAGACTTCAAATCAAAAGTGTGCTCTCATTAATATTTCCTAACAATGTGAGATGCTGGGTCACTTCTTTCTCCACCTCGAAAACAAATTAAAAATCAATCATAAGAAGAAAAGAAAAGAGAAACATTAAGTCATTTATCCTGAGCGGTGACAGTGATAGACAGCCATAATTGAGCAGGTCATCTCGTTCCATTAAAAGAATGATGGACCTCCATTTCACTGCCTTCAGGGTTAACCACCCCATCCCTGATGAGAATTTCCCAGTAATAAGCCATTTTAATTACGGTTTAATTGGTATAAATATCAAACTACATAGAGAGTATAATGTGGAAAAGAAGCCTAATGGAAAAAGTTGTAGGCTTGTCTTTTGCTGTTGATGACTATTTAATTGTTATTGATGTGTTGGATAATTTCAAACCAAGTCTTAATGGTTGGCTGTAGACAGAAATATTACAGGTGCTGGATCACCTATATAGAGTTGTGTAATCTTTTCTTTGTATCATCTTTTCTTATTTCACCCTTGATCTTTATGGAAACCGTTTCAAATCTTTGTTGTTTTTATTTCAAGTATTGCAGAAATAGAAATAGGTGATGAAATGTTTTCAATTTTCTGCATTTTGTCTTCATAGCTGTATTAAATTATGCATCTGCAATTTACAAAGTGATCATAGTATATAAGGGCTCATCTATTAGAGGACTTCAAAACCCCAAATTAGCACACAAATTCCACAAAAACGTGTATTTCCACTGATGTGCACATTCTGCATGAACAGAAATTTGTCACACTCAAGCACATGCGAGCGCACAAAAACACTACACAATATGACAAGTTGTATGAAATTAGACTTTCAATGGAACAACTGCTCCTGGCAGATTACAACTACTTCAAGGAGAGGTAAAAAGACAGAACATATGTGGGCTGACAGCTGCACTGAGTGCAAAGTGACACTGTTGTACCACGAGTGCTCTTGACAGATAAAAAAAAACCTAATCTCCTTAGGTGTTATTTATGAAAAATGTAGAAGAGAGACACGTGTGCTAAGTTTCAAGTATAAACAATGCTGAGATGATGTGAGCTCAGACGAGGAGAATTCACAGCTCTGCACTTCCTTTCAACTTGCATTAATATGGAACACATCGCTTTCGAAATAATAAACATTCCCTAAAGAGGTTCCGTGTTTTCCTGCCTTTATTCTCAACCTTCAGACAAAACCTGACAAAAGCTCAGGAATGTTAAACTCCTCGTCTCCTCGGGTTCCTTTTTTTCATCCTGTACTCGAGTTATTCCCTCTTTCAACCCCTGCTAGGATTTATCTGTTAACTTTAATAGCGCTTTAAAGTACAGAAACTTTACATTTATTTATTGATTCGCTGTTATTTATACATGGTTTTAATTTGATAATGCTTTTGGTGATCACATCTTTATACTGCACGTGCCGAGTAGTATGTTAAAATCTTTTAATTTGGAAAACAGAAAGCTAAGAATACATTTGAATGACTCAGTGACTAATTAGGCCTACTTGAAAATGCCTCTATTAATCTTTCCTCTTTTTGCTTTCCCTTGTTATTTTTAATGCATTTAATTTCTCTTGTTCCTTCACAGGTGCCAGGCTACCGCCAGGAGCAAGTTGAAAAGGGGCTGAAGCTCTTTGGCCAGCTCATTAACAATAAAATCTTCCTGCTGTGTTTTATTCGCACTCTGGAGGCTCAGCGTGGTTTCTCCATGAGGGACCGTGGCAATGTGGCCTCACTTATCATGACTGTGCTGCAGAGCAAGTTGGAGTATGCCACTGATGTCCTGAAGCACCTTCTGTCCGACCTTATAGATCGCAACCTTGAGAGCAAAAACCATCCCAAACTGCTGCTTCGCAGGTAATTATCAGCCTCAAAGAGAGTTTATATTTACTTGCAACGCTGCCAACAGGTGGCCCATTTTGCACAGATGACATTGGTCATTTTTGACTAAGTTGTATGTCCTTTAAACGTAGCTTTGTACTCCTCTTAGATCGGGAATCAAGATGAATGGTTTACACAGATTATGTCAGCTTTCAACAATGAAGAACTGCAGATGCTTCTCACTTTTCCCTATCTGTGACATGTTTGGATTAACTCCTGTGACCTTGAATCACTGGCTCTGTGTCAGAAACACCAGAGCGCAATGCTGTGCACATCATTAGCAAAATAATTATAATTAATTAGCACTGAATCCAATTTCGGATAGCTCAAGAGGAAAGAAATGTTGGTTTTTGGAAAAAGGGGAGAAGAAAAGATGGTGAAAGGCTGGCTTGCTGGCACAATCACAATCCTCCCTCGGATTTGTAGTCAAAGCCTGAATGGCGTGCACTTGAACACAGCACTGTATGTGATTAAGCGTCCTGCCTGCGGTGTTGGGCAAATGTGATGATTATGGTTACTTGAGTAAAGCAGCTTCTTTAAAGCTGGTATTTGTGTGTTTGTGCATGGTTTGTGCATGCATATGAAAACATTTGTGTACATAGTATGCATTTTTTTTTTATTTAGAAGTTGTCAGTTAAATCTTGACACCCCAAAACAGTTTGACAGGCATGTGCTAAATTATGCTGTCCATCTTTATCCTGTTCAGATTTGAATTTTCCCTTTGGCTAAAAACAGTCCTGTCTTGTGCCAGTGAAGACAAATGCATAAAATAAATAAACAAACAGCAGACATAGATGAAATTAATGCTGCTTGTTGTACTATACAGACAAAAGTGGGCTGTTTTTTACATGCAAGCCTGTTTGTACTGTTAGGTGATGAAGAGATAGATTATTGCTGTCTGGGAATGAAGTGTGATTAATTGCAGTCAGATCTCTCAGAGTACGGTGAAGCCACTAAATAATGGGGTAACTGCTGATTCTGGCAGTAGACACAACAAAAGAGATAGCATGTAAGGCGTAGATGGATAGAATTGGTGAAGGACAATGGAGGCAAGTTGTGAAATCAGCTTTTTGATCACTTTGTTTCTAACTCGCAAATGCCTCGAGCTGTTCCTGCAGATTTATTCATTTTTTTCCTCATTTCAAGATTTGATGTAAATTAGTACTATACTCGTCCTCCTTGATGACAGTGGAGAAAGAAGAGAAACCTGGGGGAAATGCCAGTACATGCTGGCAGCACAGAAGGGAAAGCACATGTTCACATCACATCCACACCCAAGTTGATTTCCAAATTGTCGTACATGTGATTGTGATGGCCACTGATCAGGTTGTATTCATCCCATTTTGCCTCATCCCATGCTTGTTAGTCCTTCATCAACTCAGCATGCATTTCAGATTTGATATGACGAGTTACAGCACCCTGTAGTCTGTACTGACTGCTGTGTCTTTGGGTTAGCAGATGAAAATAGCCTAGATTCATAGGCGAAAAGCTTAGGAGATTAAGTCAGGAGGAAGCATCCGCTCCGTTTTTATTCTCTCTCTATAATTTGTTCTTCCTCTATTTTTTCTTGTTTGCTCACTCATCTTGAGTGTTTTTTCTCAGTATCTGCCTGTCTGTTCACTCTTCACTGTTCACTCCTGTGTCCTCGCTGCGTAAGTTTTCTAACTGTGTAACCTCGACACTATCTTTACTTCTCTTTTCTTGTTCTATACTCACTTTCTCTGTATATATTCCCAAGTCGTCCTTACCTCCCCCATTTTCTTGATTTCTAAATCAATGTTTAAAGTGCCTGAGCAGAGTGTCTCTGGCATAGCATCTGAGCCCAGCTACCCACTACCTCCTTTTCCAAGAAATCTGTGTGTATTTGTGTGTGTGCATAGCTTTCTCTTCTCTCTCCCCACACCAACACACATCCTTCCATCTGTCCCATCTCAACCTGTGCTGAAGCACAACCACCAGGCAAGCTAACTAATGAGAGCCTTCTACAACCATCTGTCGCATTCCTTGCTGCATTCAACTCCTTTAACTTCCCTCCATGCTTCATTCTTCCATCTCTCATTCGCCTCCTCACATCACCATCCCCCTTACCATAATGCAGAGCGAAACACCCTCTCTTTAGCCTTAAGTTTTGTTTGGCTGCAGTTAAAGTATCAAAATATTCGTTTTTCTTCTGGTCAGAAGATGAGAACCCAATATGTTCATGTGTTAATTACAAGATTGCTTTTCAGCATGGAGGCACTGTAGGCACAGGTGGACAGGCCTCATAGATTCAGAAGGAAATTAATCAGATGACAGTAAACTTTCATTTTTAGTATGGGATGTAGATATTTTTGTGTAAATGCATAAAGTTAATCAGTATTATTCATCATGAGAGAGTATGAGACACAACAACCTGTCAGAGACAACAGATGGATGAAAATAGATGGTGACTGAAATCAGACAAGATAAAGTTACAACTGGCGTTTTCCTATTCAAAAGAATTTGTCAATTTAATTTGTTTATTTGATTTATTTTTTAGTTTTTTGTTTTAGTTTTTTAATTTATAAAAAGTATATTTTGTAATATTAGCCAAACTTTTTTTTATTTAGTTGACGCTTGCTAAAAAATCGTTTTTACGTCTTTATTGGTTTGATGTTCATATTTATCATTAATCATCATTAATTACGCACAGATGATCCAGTAAAGTTTTATCTGCTAATTTTAAAATTCTGAATATGTGATAAAGTGTCAGTCACACCCCACCCGCCGACCCCCCCAAACACACACACACACCTCAGTGTTTCACAGTAATCAGGGGTAACTAAATACACCCATGGTCCCACTGCTCCAGATCATTCCCAGCACCCACTGGCCCTCTGATGGACTGCCAAGTGGGCATATCTGACCATGCCAACAAACCATGGCACATTTCACAAGATTAACCCAAACACAGGTTGTGCTGTGTCTGGAATATAAGCAAAAGAGACGGTTGGATAAGATTGTTTCAAAAGCTGTAATACCAAACGTGGACGTTAGATGTTAGACCAGCTCCATCACAGAGTGCCGTTTTTATCACAGTTCCCCACAGAGTGTGCTAGGAGTGAGAATGAGCATAAGTTAAACGGTGAGACTGTGCCAAGGCTTCTTTTTACTGCAGGGTTGGCACCTCCTGCCAGACGCATGCACAGATACACACACACAGTAGAGACTAGTCAGCACGCATGATCATTCTTGAATACGTACGCAGTGGGATTAATTTGGGCTTTTTGCACACCAGCCTTAAAACAGCCTCACACATGTCTAGTCACACAGGCACACTCAGAAACACAATGATAGTAGTGAGTAAGTGAAAGGAAGTCAAAATAAAAGAAAAGGGAAGGTTGGACTTGGTCAAGCCATGTATTCTTCAATCTCTTCTTCTTTTCCCCTTTTCACTGCTCCTTCCTTCCTTTCCAGTGCACCACCTCCTTTTTTTCTTGCCTCTTTCATCCCTTTGATAGAAGGGCTACATTTGTGGAAATGGAGAGGATTTAGAAATGTGTGTGATTACATGATCCAGACTAGGGTGGCCAAATGGAGGGAGGGAGGGAGGAAGGAAGGAAGTCAGCAAGGACACATGAAAGAAAAGATGAAAAGTGACCTTGGTGACCCTTGGATCTGTGGACAAAGCAAGGGCAGGAGAGGCAGCGAACTAAAAATGCAGGCACAGTGAGAGGCAGGAAGTTAATCCCCTCCAGGTGTTGTGCCAATGCTGACAGGGGGTACCAGACTACCCCACTGGCACATCATGCGCCCCCTCATGCCTCAATGGGGGAGATCTTTTTTACGAGGCTATTTGAATGGCGAGGGGAGGGAGGGCTGCAGGTGGCAGCCGAACCATTAAAGACAAACTCTAAAACACATGCACGAACGGGTACAAAGACATGCTAATCCTGCAATATTGATGTCTTTGGTAGTTTCTCGTAGAAACAGACACAACGATGTGTTTTTTTATAACGACCCACACAGCCCTGCTGTCAAATAGGAAATCCGATCCTAGTTCCCCCCCCCGCCACCATCATTGTTGTTATTTCTGTATGCATATTAGTCATTCACACGGGATCACTCACACTGTTGGCCCCGGTCAACAGACTCACTCACACACACACCATTTTGCCACACCAACGGAGCATAGATGCCAGGCGGAGAAGGAGAGGGAGATGTATTCATTCACTTTCTATTGTGCACGGATCGAGTGTTAGTCCAGTGAATAGACGAGGGAGCTCTTGATAATGAGGCCTATGTTATTACACAGCCGCTGCAGCCCCTAACAACATCAATCCACTGGGATCAAATAAAGGCTTTTAATTGCTTTGCCTCATATTAAAATCCCCGCCGCTGCAGACGAGCTGCCCTTGGCGTGCCTGAGTATAAAAGCCAGGCGAAAGATTGCCTGAAAGGCCATCATACAGTTTGTGCAAAGGCTCTCAGAGTTCATGTCTTAACAGTCGTGTTTGTGTAGTGAAAGCCTATTCATTAGCAGCGGCCATCATTTTTAGAAGAATATTTGACAATTACGATGAATATTTATGATGGCAATAAGGGTGTGGGGATCAAAATTTCATCATGTACTTGTATTTGCAGGACTGAGTCTGTAGCAGAGAAAATGCTAACCAACTGGTTTACGTTCCTCCTCTACAAGTTTCTAAAGGTACAGTAGTGTTTTTGTTCTCAAATTCTGGGAAAATGCTTTACAATTATCGTGTATCATCAACCTTTCACAACGTTTTACATCTTTTTTACTGATAAATAACATTTTAATGGAAGTATTTGCATTCACAAAAATGTGTTTTTGACAGCATCAGTAAAACACAAGCTTTCTTTTTTTTTACTATAAACCATAGTTATAGTATAGATCTAAAGAAGATAAATGTTCTTATGAAACCCACCACTCTTGTGTTTCATGAAGTGAAAGAAAGAAAAAGCTTTTTTTTCTGCCATCCCTCTCCACTCATCCCTTCAATGCAGCTGAGAGGAGAAACATAAAAGCAATGATAAATGGCCAGTTGTTGCAGTGTTTGGAGACAGAAGACTTACTGCCTTCTATAACATTTTTCAGTGTTTATCCATAAAACTTTTCATAAAGTCTAGCCACAATCCAGAAAGGTGTGTATGTTGTGCATCAAAAGCTAGTGTAGTTTCCTAAAAACTGACTAATATTTTAGGTGCTTTCTTACATTGTTAACCAGTTCTTTTTCCAAACATTCTTCTGTTTGCAGGAATGTGCAGGCGAGCCTCTCTTCTCCCTCTTCTGTGCCATCAAGCAGCAGATGGAGAAAGGCCCCATTGACTCTATCACAGGAGAGGCCCGCTACTCACTCAGTGAAGACAAGCTCATTCGACAACAGATTGACTACAAGACGCTGGTAAGGGGTTCACCGGCCCTTGGGTACAGGGGCTAAAGGGAGATGCTTAATATGCTTTCAGGGACAAGAAGAGAGAATGGGGTGGTCATGGGTGGTTGGTCATGAGATGTGCAAAGGGATACTAAGGTTGTTGTTGTCACGGTTGACATGTAGGGGGGCACAGGAGGGGCGACCTCACTTCCTATCGAGGCTAGAGCTGTCAAGGAAAAAGCAGGGCTTCTGCGTGTGTGCACAAACTGAGAAACCATGAAGCTTTTTCCATCTGCAGCCCCTTATTCATTATCCAAATAAGCCTGTTAACCCACTCTACTGTGACATGATTGTTTCAGCAGGGAAACCGCAAATCTTTTTTCTAGTGTCAGATCTAATTGTACTAAGTACTCCAAAAGTTTTGAGTTTGTACTCAGTACTCACGTTAAAATATAAATGTGTAAATGTGTTGTGAAGAGTAAATTCTGTCACACATAATATGTCTGAGCGATTTACAAAAAGCAAAAGAAAGTTAGTAGTAGGAAAATATAAACAGCGTAATTTTTAGATGTGACAACCACTTTCCTGCAAAACATCACTAGTTCTTCTAGGTACATTTGTACAGTTAGACGTATGATTAACTAACTGAATAAACAGGTGATAATTATTTCACATGAGGTTTAAACCCAATTATTACTAAAACAGAAAAGTCTGTGTAGAAGGCTTAAAACTGGGTAAAGAACAGCTGAACTTCAATTTCAAGTTGAGGTTGAAGACGATCATTTCATGTCACAGGTCAAACCCCACAGCAAGCCCGAGTACAGCAACAATACACTCGGTAGTTTTCCTACATTACAAACGTCTGTCTCGGTCAAAGACTTAAAAAAAAGACAAAAGTTTCAAGATGTGCCCTTCTGTAGAAGTACAACGAAACAGGCAACATGAGGACACACTGGTGTCACAGAGCAGAACAGTGACCCCATACATACAGGCAGCGCCATTATGAACTGTCAGTGTTTTTTGGGTTTTTTTTTTTTAAAAGCTTTGTCTTGTAAACTGAAAGAACATTTTGAGTAAGAGCTGAAACATATTTAAGAAACTAGTCGATGAAGTCCATTTGCCTTCTAATAAACATTTAGGATGTGCAGAATTCTTGTCCACTAAATGGAAAAATGCTAAATACAAGACGCCAAAGGAATTTGGACAAAACGTTTGGACAAACGAAATTGTTTATATTTTTCAAAATTGGAACAAATCCTGCCTTGAGTTGCCAGTTGATCATGCCAGACCTGTAGCTACTGGCTTCTCATCAAGTGTCACCCATATTCATGCTTTTGTCACAGGTGGTGAACTGTATACACCCAGAGAATGAGAAAAGCCCAGAGATCCAGGTTAAAGTGCTGAACTGTGACACAATCAGCCAAGTGAAGGAGAAAATACTAGACGCCATCTACAAGAATGTCCCATATTCACACCGTCTAAAGGCCTCTGATATGGACTTGGGTAAGAATCTTTGCTTTTTGTATATTTTGAA
>JAVKLF010000053.1:7745738-7759425 GCA_034783495.1 Millerichthys robustus
ATCTTCTTCTGCTACCTTTCATTTAATTTATGATTGTATATTTTCATTTTTTGTATATTGAATTTGTTGTTTTGTTTCAAATGAATAAATGAATAAAATAAAATAGTTTTGGCAAAAGCAAAATAAGGCAAACAACACGCCAACAATCTTGGCTTCTTACACTAACAATTCTGTCCAAGGTTATAGCTTGTTATAAAACAAACTATAGCCTGTTTGACCTGAACAACTATAACCTGTTTGAAACAATATCAAGTGGTCAAGTTGCAGATTCAACAGGTTCAGGAGGGTAATGCACACATCTCTCTCCAGCTACTTCTGGGGGAGCCCAAAGAGTTCACTGGTCAGAGAATGCATAATCCCTCAGACGAATTCTGGGTCTGCCCCAAGTCTCCGTGGAATTGTTTTTTAATTTAAAATATAATTTGGTTAAATGGTCTACACTTACATAATGCTGTTTTAACCTCTCCAGATTCTGCAAAGAGGTTAACGATGTATATATTGAGTCAAACGTTTTATGTTATCAGTAAAATGATGGCTGACACTATAGTCCCTTCACTCTGCCATTTACACCTTAATGCATCACTTCAATGCAAAAGTCAATTGTTTTTTACTAAAATAATAAACTTGACAAATAGAACAATTCTGAAAACATACTTTTGTTTTGCATCATTTCTATCACCAAAAACATATTTAAATTTAGTAAAACAAAGTCATGCTGCCTTTTCTTAGCAGACTGTTAAATTCTGCATTTGTGCTGAAATGACTCACAATGTCCAAACAGAGCAAGCTGATTCAACAGTTTTTGTTTGATTGAGTTTTAGGGTAAAATTCTTAAATTACTTGGCACTGGGTTATGCTGCAGCTGGCATAAGACTTTAATCAAGTATTGCAGCTTCAATGAACATATGGAGTCCAAAAAAGCAACAAACCTAGCAGGTATATTTGTCAACAGGACTGATGCAAACATTTTATGAAAGGTTACTTGCAGCCATTATGAGCATCCTCATAATTTCTGTCAATTTTGCTAAGGTGCATTAGGCAGACACAAAAATAAAATCCAAATAAACGTTCTACAAGTGCATCAATACAAAAATATAGTCAAGAAAAGGAGAATCAGCTATTTATTGTGTTTACTATATGAACTGAGACTAGATGTACAAATATATTTGGTCTTACAAAAGTTTCCGTCTTCATCTAGGTTCTGTGCAGCAGTTCAGTACCATATCGAACGCAATCTTTATGTCTAACAAAAGGGAAAAGAGGCTTAATCTTGTCAAATGCAGCACAAAGCAATCAGAAGAGCTGATCTTCAATGAGGGAGATGGATTATAATCAAATAGAAGCTTGCAGTCTGGCTATCATCCAGTGGAATTAACTTTGGCACATCCACAGACCACAGGAGTGAAATGAAGGAGCATCACTGATAGGAAAAAAGATTTTAGTGGCTGATTTACTTTTGTGTTTTAGGACTGCTTTAGTATGATAGGCAGAAATAAAATATATATTTTTGTTGGGGGGGGGGGGGACAACTGGGGATTTACAATTCCAGAAATATTAAAAAGAATAAATAAATTAACATACAATGTAAAGAGGTTTTTTTGAACTGCAAAAATCTAATTTATTATTTAAATAAACCAGATTTTAATAAAACATTTTTGCAGGGCTAGAGTAAAGCAAATAAACCAAATGTAAACTTTGTGTCCTTATGTATATAACTGGACTTCATTTGTGCCCTTCCATGTGTCCTTTGCATCCTCCCCTGAGGCCTGAAGTAATTGTCATTAAACAAATGTCAAGGAAAAAAAAAACTAATGCAGATAAACAAAAAGGGACAATGTTCATGCAGGACACAAAGGACAAAAACTCAGTCGGCCTTAAGAGATTTATTATGCTTTGTTAGAACATATTTTTGTGTACGTTTTTATTGCTAACAGGAACTCTCTCTACAAGGTTTTAGAGAGCAAGTCTCGTGGGCTCCTGGGTTTCTTGCCGCAATGCTACTCTGACCAGATATTAGGACAGAAAGCACTTCACACTTCTCTGTACTTTGCACTCAATGTGAAAAACCTGGGAATAAACCTGGGAATAGACCCATCTAAATTTGTGTTGTTTGGGGTAAACATAAATTTAAGGGGAGAAAAAAAGCATCGTCTAAGGTAGTTGTAAGAATAAACTGCTATCTAAACAGAATGGTTTGGGATGTTAAAAGCATGTAAATACATATTAATGCCTGAATTCATATGTTGAAAAATTATTGTTCTCTGATTAGTTGGTTGATTTTTTAATTGTCTCAAATAATAGGGCTGAAGCGGTTCAGTTGCACTTACAGTGTTTACACACCTGAACACTGCTGGTAAACTATCATTCACATAAATCTTAACCCATATACTAAGTCCCATTTCTCTCCTCAGTGCACACACCCATGAGTAAATACGAGATGGAGGACACGTTTTTTGAAATTGGCTTTGAGCTTTGAGTCCCACAGTAAGTCACGGGTCAAGCCAAGGAATTTGGGTACGTGGCAGCAGAAATGCTTGGAAAAAAAAAAGATAAACATGCTCAGTGCTTTCCTTTTAGGGTTCATTACTCTGCCTATCCCGGGTGAGCCATGAGAAAAGTAGTTAATTTCTACCAAAGGAGAGAGAAAAAACACATTAACTGAGACCTATCCATTTTCACAGTGCCGACACCTTCGTTTAAATCTCTTACTTTTAAAAGGATGTTGAGACAGAATCATCTTCTCAATGCAGGAACTTGCAGACATGAGGTGAGTAAATGTGTATGATGCCTTTCAGAGTAAAAATCTTTCATCTTGATAGTTTCAAATTAAAAGGTCCACCATTTCCTGCTTTTTTGAAATATTTAAATGTTATTTTCTGTGGATTAATTTCACACATCTAGTAGTAAATTCATAATACTAATGCAGATTGCTGTGTTTTCATTTGCTCCAGGGAGAGAAACGGATTCGAAGGCAGGTCTCCATTAATCTACCAAAAGCCCATATTTTTAAGGGACACATTCAAATTACACTTGACATTTCATCAACAAGAAGTCTATAGGACCTTAAAGGCAAAGTAGATGTTAAAATGAAAAATTGGTTTAATAGTTACCAAGTCTCAAACATGGAGGTCAATCTTCTTTCAGAATATTTTCAAAGAAAATTTTTTGTCATTCAATCTTTTTAATGTTTCCTTGTCCCCTCCTCCCTTTCTCATTAATCTTCACCCAAATCTCCCAACTACTTGCATATAATATATGCCAAGTGGTTTTGTCATGGGTCCTTGGTCGACGACAGCCTTAGAAAGAGATCTGCTAACTTTAATCAAATCAGTGTGGGGAGTTCTAAGGTCCCCAATGAGGCTAGCTTTGTGCCAGGTCTACCAATATAATACCCTATTAAGAAACTGCGACAAGGCGCACACACACACCCAGAAACACACAAACTGATTGGCACTAATCACTGAAAGAATTAAGAGCTCTGGAGCCCTGGGTCTACCTTGTAGGAGTATTATTACAAAAAAGGCTAAATGAATGACACCATTAGGTGTTTGATAAATCACATTGAACAAGCTCAACTGAATCTGTGCTAGCTTTAAAAAAATGTAATAGCAGAAAACGGAAACCTTAAAAGAGCCCACTTTATACACTTAAATATGTCATCCAACAGGTCTGCAACAATTTGTTTCACTGGCATTTTATCAAAGATGGGAGAACAGCACCAGGCGTTTGTATAAATAAATAAATAAATGTAACAATCAGTGGCTCCTACAGTTTTTTAAAGGGATGGCTGATACGAGGGCCACTGAAAATCCGGTGGTGGAACACCGGAACCAGAATTTAACACAGAACTTCAGATTTGTTATGTTGTTGTCATTTCTAAGTTATTTGACAAACACTGCAATATAAAAATCACCTGATAATATAAATCTGTCTACTTTAGTTGGTTTTTTTATAGTGAATATTACATACAGAAAAAAGCTATTTGTCTACTCCTAAATTTATATTTATAAAAATATCCATATAACCTTTTAAATGTTACTTTGCTGTCTGACTTGTCTATCAGTGTGTTTGTTCACAAAGAGGCTCTGTGTACGTGTGCAAGCATGGATGTGTTTGTGCTTCAGAACATAAACTGAGAATCAGACAGGAAATGAGGCTTTATTTCTCATTTAATGCTCTGTTTAATGTGATCTGAGAAGCAGAGCTTGCACTTTGAGTCCTAAAGAAGCAGTGCCTTAATGCAGCAGAGCCGGAAGAGATGAGCCAAGTTTTAGTATTGTGTTTATAAGCACTAACTCAGCTGAGTTTGATTGTGCCCAGTGACATTTTAATTCCTATGTGATGGGAGCTGACACACAGATTTAGAACAGCCTGATAAATATAAGCAAGACTTTGTTAAAATATAAACACCTCCTTACTATCAAAGACAACAGCAAACATTAAAAAGGGGTATCTTATGTTGGAAAAAAGTTAGACTCAAGTAGCTGCAACATCCAAGAAGATGAGTCAGGGAAACAAAGTTATACTAATCTAATCTAAGTGGATGACAAAAAAAGAGCAGCAGAATATTATACGCTCATAGTTTTAGCATCTATTAGCTAGTCGGCCCAGCCTGTGTGGCAGGGGCTGGATATTATCCAAACTAAAAAACAGTAAACCGTTCCTTTTCTAAAATATTTTTTAATTATCAAACAAACATGTTTTTGGATACTGAAGAGAAGCAGGTGCAGCAGGCAGAAAAACTCAGATATGTGGAGAACATCCAAACTACACCACAGGTCTACACAGCAAAAAAAAATTATAAATAAAAAAAAAAGAAGGTAAAGACAAAAATATCTGAATGAGCCAAAAGGGATTTCATTGGTGCATTTCATAAATCCAGTCTTCTGTTTGTGTAGCCCAAGGAAACATGCTGTAATAAAACTTCTTTCAGTATTGTTTACTAAAGGTGTCTGGATATATAATTATGACCAAAAATCTGCATACAGTTTGGAGTTTTTCCAAAGTAATATGAATCACAATTGCCATCTCCAAATACTTAATCTAGAAAGTTACGGGCAGGACTACAGTTTGAATTATTGTAAAAAAAAAATTCCTAAGCAATATAGTTTTTAGGATTAGATTTTATTTTGTTGCATATTCTTTTGGTCTGGTTTATAGTGTTTGTGCCAGACACAGAAAAGCCATAACCCTATAAGCACATTTAGCAAGCAATCTCCACACAATAAAGGATACAATCCAAACAACATGAAGTTATACAGAAAACAAAACTCAGTGATCCTTCTGGCACAAGAGTTACTACAAATCCACTGTATGTGCCACAGCTCAAACACCCATGTGCATGCACTCAGTCCCACAGGATCAAGCCTTCAGGGGGAACTAGACTTGCCTTAACAGAGTAGAAAATAATTTCCAATACATATTAATGAAGCAGAGTTGAATCGATGCCCTTGGAACTTTGAAAGAGTGTGTCAGTGCAATGCTGTGACAGCAGTGTAGCATAGGTGGAGCTTAGATTTTAGGACTGGTTGTGGACAGTGTTAGCTCGGCTCAATGGGGAGACCCTCATCCATCATGCTGAACTCAGTAAGATGGAGCTCAAAAGGTCCCACGAGACAAACCCGGACTATGAAAAAGCCCATCAAGTCTCAAGAGAGGGACCTACATTAGTTCTGTGTGTGTGCAAACTAAATTGACCTGTTAACCAGTCATATTATTAAATTATTATTAAATATATTTAATTTTATCCACTTATGTACACAATTCATCTTAACTGCAAAATTATTTGGTACTTGCACATCAGAGTGAACACATTATAAAACACTGCATCTGCAGTAAATAGCTGAGAGCAGCTTGTTCATCAAGGACAGAAAGTATTGAACAAAAATAACTTTTCAATCCCTGAAGCACTTATGGTTGATACAGCCATTAACAGTGTGACCAACAGGCCATTTGCACTCTATGATTCACACATTTAAACATATTAATAACTATGCCACTGGCTCAAATCCATGTGACAAGAGAAAGAAATAAGAACTGGCAGACAGAATGATAAATCTATCCATCTCTATTTAGACATTGTTCCTGTATGCTTCAAAAATTATCAACAATGGGATATTTTCCAGTAATTAATCCATTTTTTCCACTCGAATCAATGTTTACTTGTCAGGAAGGGGTTTTGTTTTTACTGGGTCTCACCAGCCTGAATCAAAACGCACAGAATAATGTGAGTTTCTAGAAAAATAAAAAGGAGGTGCCCTGGACTGTAATTAAAATGTATCTTGCAGCAGTAACGCCACCCACCCACACACAAATGTGCTTGGACTAGGCTTCTTGTTATTCTTCTGCTGTGTTGCCACTGCATGATCATGCCAAAACCCAGAGGCAATTTATTATGGACATCAGAGGAGCAGCAAAGGTCACGAACAAGACAATGTATCAGCAAACCAATCATAGCTTCTCCTGATTCAGCACTTTCAAAAAACATCACTTGCTGGTCGTGAAAAAAAAGTGGACAGAAGTGAAAAAGTATCACTAGATGGAAACATTTGTGACAATAAAGAAAGACATGTGGGGGAAACTGTCCTTTATAGAAATAATCTGGAAAACCAACAGAAAAAGGTTTGCAAGATTGCAAAGATGTTTCAATTTAGATGAACAATTAATAAATTTTCTAAATGTGGGATATCCAAGCTTGATCTTAAACCCAAATTTGAGCCAACTATGAGTCATTAAAAGAAATGGAATATGACAATAAAGCTTTATAATGTGTGTTGTTAGAAAACAAGTTCAGATCAGATAGCCAGTTGGTAACTGCAGATATTCCAATTTGCACTTTGGGACAAAAAGAAAAAGTAACAAAGTCTTGATTGGGATATTAATGAGTGAAAGCATATATGCACTGCAACATGACAAGGAAAACTAAAAGGCTTCAAATCCAAAAGAACGTTTAAGAGGTTGCTGCTTAAATCAGGTTATAAAGGATTACAGGAACTGTAACCTCCTTAATATCAGTATTTAACACACACAGTGGTGTCACAACCTCTACAGCTACAATTTTAAGAGTCAGCCAAACCTTATGCTGTTCCACACATGGAATTAAAAAAACTGCTTTATCATGAACACACATTTCCAGTACATCAAAAAGGTACAAAAACACTGAATGCAAACACAAAATAAAGAGACTATATAATCAGCAAAAGTGACCTAAAGACAAAAGCTAACTCTTCAGAGAGTGAAAATCTGAGCTAAAGCTGTTCAGAGTAAGATTTTGTAAAAAATTTGAAGTACTGGGGAGGCAGACAACGTGAGTCTTGAAAGCATCCACAGTGGAGGGGGAGCTTGGAAGAAAGTATTTAGGTCTCTTTAGTGCTGAGTTGCAGCCACTACTTGATTGGGTTCTTTGGGAGGAAATGGAAAAGCTCTCTAGCCAGGTGCTTATCACTGACCAGAGCTTATAGAGTCAACCGACCGCAGCCCGACACTCTTAAAGAAGGTTCCAATCAGCCCATGAAGAGTAATGTCCAGGAAAGATATTTCTAACAGGTCCGGTGTAACTTTTCAGTGGTAAATATGTTCTTTCGGAACTTCTGAGAATTCCATGCGACTTCGGAATGCTGTAATTCACATTTGAAGATCTAACAGCTACACTTTCAACAATTTTTTTTAATTAATATAAGGATGACAGGTTGTTCATCACCACACGTAGATGATGCTCCAAGAGAAGCCTTCAGAGGGATCCAGAATCTGCGTTTCATTAAATGCAGGAATCTGCAGTGGTAAAGCAAACAGAGGGAACACACTCGATTCAATCACACATTCAATCTGTGTGATTGGTGCAAACCAAAGCACAAGCTAACCAGTCTATTCAAATAACTGCATCCGAAACCATCCCTCCAATATTTACCTCAATAGTGATGCAATTAAGCAATAATGTGCATTTGTTGTCCTCTTTAACAAGTTCATTTAAGCCTTACTTGTAACTTAGATGCAAACACAATGCTGAGCTTAGTGTAGTTTGTTGCCCTAAGCCTCATATCAAGTTCTGCAAATACCTGCAGTTAAGTCTTTGGTTCTCAGCAAATCCATTATCCCTGCATGTATGAGATATGTTGACAGTCCCACAGAGGGGTGAAAGAGCTGCAGGGTAGGTGCATGGATGGGCAGGGAGAGCTGCTGATAGTGAGGAAAAAAGAAATGGAAGAGTCCTGTGAGAGAAGTGGCAAAGAAAGGCAGATAGTCAGATATAAAAGAGTAGTTTGTGGGGCTACGGGCCTCTGTGTCCTGCAGGGGATTACAGATGGCCCTCAGAATTAAATCAAAACTGCACAGACTGCCAAGGAAAAGGCTCTGAGACACATTGGGTGCCACATGAGAGAGGGGTAAGACTAGCACAGAGGGAAGAAACTGAAGGCAAGAACTGCAGCCACAGAGTGAAAATCGCTTTCAAATGAGTTTTTGAAATATCTAAAAATAAATTGCCTTTGAAAAAGCTCAACAGACAGCTGATATGAACGATGGATGAGAGCCAATTGCAAAGTTACTACATTTCCCTTTTTCTTTTTCTATTTTATAACGTGCAGACATTTGCTTTTTCAAGACCCATTACATTCTCTGCACACAGTGTACATGCATGGAGATGCTGCCTGGCCCAAATTTTTAAATAAAAAACAAAAGTATTTTTAGTTTAGTTTACTTTGATTAACCACTAAAAATACGTTTGAATGGGAAATTAAAGCACATTCACATGTCTAATGATCATAGTTCATAAAATAAATAAATGTAGAAATAATTGCAAAAATTTAAACAGATGGTAAAGTCTATTTTTAGAGGAAAACAATGAATATCTACTTCTCTCGTCTTACTCTGGTCTCGGCACAAGCTGTGTGTTTGCATAATATAGTCTATTAACTGAATTGTGTATCTGAACGAGACCCTCCCATAATCACTTCGGCGAGATCCAATGTCTTATGTCCTGTAAAGTATAACCATCCATGTAGATCACTCAGATGTTTGAATCAGAACCCTCAAATGGCAAACAAGGAAGGGTGAGCGGAGACAATAAGGCCAGAAAGCCCTTTCTGGAATGCCTTTTGTCTGACTGGAATGATTACAATGAACACTGGATTATTCTAGCAGTTTATGAGCCACTTCAGGCTGTTCCTTAATGTGATCCACTTCAAAACAGCTCCTGAGTAAAATAGCCTATTGAAGCTGATCATGAAGGCATGTATGTCATCAAAACAGCCACTTTTGTAGCATTTGGCCGTGAGGGAGTTTTCCCTTGTCATTAAAATGACAATGATTCACCTTATGCATATGCAAATAGACGAAAAAGCTTTAAAACAAACTAATAGAAGGGGTTTTAATGGTTGGGTACTGTGTCTGCATGCCACAAAGCTGTGCTTTACAAAAGGTGAGCTCTGATACAGCAATTTTTGCCCACTAATCTTTACCCAGTTCAGAACTGTAAAACAACAGAACTCAACTTATTTGGGGAATAAATATTAACATAAGAGAAGATGTATGCTTTTTGCACAGCCAGTGGACCTACAATAACCTAAAAAGACACTGATCACCACTCCAAAATCGAACAGAAAATAAGGAGTTGCACATAACTCGTCTAGATGCTTTTTGCTTGATTTTGCTTTACAAGTAATCATAAAAATAAAATGCAAAGAGGGGCTCCCACAAATGTCCTGAAGCACACAGGGTTCTGGGCTGCTCTGTCTCACAAGATTAGTCATTTCAATTTAGATACTAAGCTGGTTGGAGTTAAGAGACACTTTGACTCACACAAAAGCATAAGGACATTAAATAGATGAAAAACCTTGTGTTTGCTGATGACACTTAAGTGCAGCATCTGGGAATTTTTTTAAGCCAGCAAAGTCAATCTTGTGACTTGAAAAAAAGAAACAGTTTAGTAAGTAATTACATGCTTTAGGGAAGTCACATGAAGGTAAACTTTGTTAAAAATGTTACTCATTATGGTACAAAAACATGATTGTGCTGGTTCCATACCTGGAAAGTGCCACGATGCCCATGTGTCACATATTACAACCTTCCAATTAAAACTCCATTTTGGTATCACCGAAGCACAGACGGGGACATTCTTCATGATACTCAGGCGGACACAATGAAGAAATCCCAGGGTGATGATCAATCTACCATGACCGTAGGCAGTGTCAAAACATTGTCACAGTATCAAACCAACATATGAGCCACTGTTCATGAGTAATAAAAACTCGCACCATCGCAGTTTCTAAAATTACATACTTACAGATACACCGCCTGTGGCAAAGCAGCACCCGTATTAATACGACATTACAACTGTATTTTGGTGACAACGTGAATAAGCAGATAGTCACAGCAGCTGCATTCATTACGCAAACATCATTAAAGTGGCGGACCCCTTGGGCGTCCTGGGGCCTAATGATCCCACTCTGCCTTTTGTTATTCAAGTTGGCTAAAGGCACGCCACTGAGCTGCAGCCCTTGGTGTCTGCTTGCACCAAATGAGGTCTCATTAACAAGAGGCCATTCACAAACCTCAGCTTCATAATCAGCGCCCAGCCGTTGTAAATGAAAAAGACAGAGCCCCCGGATGCCCGAATCCACCCCTGCCGCAGATGGGTATACCCTTTCTGGTGCATGATGATGTCCACTTGGTTGTGTGTGACAAGCTGGCATATGTTACGGAGCATTCATCACTGGCTGTTAAATTACCCTCTTCTTATGCTCTATTCAGCCAATCCATACACCTCACCCTTCAGAGACTGAGAATACATTTATTTACAAAATGCTCTGATGCAACAAAAAACTAAACAATCTTGTCTGTCGACATGGCATGGGTGTAAGTTACAAGGCCACATCACTGACCACAGAGGCACAGCAGCTCCACAATATTTGATCTAAATCTGTTAAGCTTTCAATTGAAGTGTATAAAACTCTTAAAAATAAACTCAATATTTCTGTTCCATTACAGAAATATTCACTTGAAAGGACTAAATCTATTCATGAACTGATTCCTCGAGCAAGTGTTGTATGACAGTAACTTCTGCTTCTGCTTCTAATGATCCTTATTGTTGTCTGCAAACTGAACACATCATTAAGCTACAAGGTTGCATTTCTGCTTGATAAGAAATACAGACGCAGCAGTTTACTTAAAACAACTCCACTAAATGACAGCTAAACGTGTTGTCCTCACATCCAAACACTGAAGGACAAACACTGCAGCACTGTATCCAATCTGAAAAAAAACACACCTCACTTTGAGCACATCTGAACATGTTTTTTAATCTTTTTGTTCAGATGGATGTTAAAAATCAGGAGTTTATCGTTAATTGTTTTAACTAATTAAAGATTTGTGGAATTTGGTCATAATTAGCATAAATTAGAGACAAAGCATGTTTTAGGTGCTCCAAATAAACTTAACCACAAATATTTCAGGGGAGACAATAAGGACAATATTTTAGGTCTCTTTTTCTGGGGAGGCCTGAGCCTGAATGCAGCTTAAACATGCATGTTTTCGGACTGTGGGAGGAAACCGGAGTACATGAGGAGAACATTCAGACTCCACACAAAGACCAAGGCCCAACCCAGAGATGAATCCAGGACCTGGGACTTTATTCTGTTAAAAAGTGCTGAGTATTTTTCCAGTTCTTAATCATCAGCTTTCAATTTTATTAATCTTTTGCACCAAATGTAGAACAACATTTTGAGACAATAAATGGGATACCTCTTCCACATGAATGACAGAAATGACAAGTTCTCCAATGGAAACTTAACTTTTTCAAGGGAAGAACTAACAGGTGC
This sequence comes from Millerichthys robustus, assembly GCA_034783495.1. Lineage (NCBI taxonomy): Eukaryota > Metazoa > Chordata > Actinopteri > Cyprinodontiformes > Rivulidae > Millerichthys > Millerichthys robustus. The sequence continues at coordinate 7,757,552 of JAVKLF010000053.1, forward strand.
CATCTTAAAAAAACTTGTTTGATGACACCCTATAAACTACCTACACCAAACCTAATTTCTTTTTTCATACCATTTAAAAGTTCCTGAACTGGATATTCCCCAGTGCTTCTCTTTCCCATCAGCTGGATTCTGAATCACCCCCGCTGCTGACCATGCACTAAATTATTCAGTTGAAAATAAGTCCACATTAAAAATGCATTGATTCACCAGAATAAGACACTGTAGAACAAACTGCAGTGCTAACCATGTGAGAAGGAGATCAATGCAGAAGAGTTTTCCATCATTTGCATTGCTAATTTGGATGAAGTGCTATCAGAGGGCAGGTGACATTAATATTTAGTCAATAAGTTATGAGACTAATGAGCCTAAAAGAACTAGAGCAATAATTCTTTAAGTTTAGACCTATAGTTCTTACATAGATTGTTTTACAAAAGGTTACATTATGTAGGTAAACTATACAAGAAAATAATCATTTTAAACTACCACACTTAGAAACTTTAGAAGTATAGAACAATAACTATCCTGTCTACGACTATAATGTAAATTAAAATAGAACCTATAAAACAATAAAATAACTAAGTAAACCAGTAGTGCCTGATTAAATATTTGGTAAATCCTTGTAATAGTTAAAAGAATAAACTAAAACAGACAAAACCATTGAGAATTTTGAAATGTTCAATTTTTGGAATTAAAATGTTAGATTTACTGGTTTTGATATTTTAATCATAATTACATTTACAAAATACACTTCTTGTCGCATGTTATTTAAAAAATGAAGTTTTGTAGTGAACATGTGTTGAAGTCGAAACACTAAATCCATCTAAATTTCTGATATAGGATTCTCAGGGACGCCTTCCCCTCAACAGCACAAACACAAACCTATGAGTTTATAAATTTTATTATGTCTGTAAAAAATGTCCAAAATTTTGAAAGTAACAATAAAACTACTCTAAATTTGCTATTATTTTTAAAGAAGATAAAACGTATTGAGACTCATGTGTACCATTAAATGTTGTTTGAGTTAACTATACATCAATAAAATAGATGTATCAGTAGGTCTCACTAATGATGAATGTAAGAGAACCAAAGACAAACCGTTCAAACCACCTCTGAAGCCTGCTGACAGGGTCTAATTCGCTGACTCAGAACCTTCAGGTCTCATATGGGCCTGTGGAGTGGGGGGGGGCATAGATGAGGGGCTCAGCAGCTTATTAAGCCAGCTATAATGGCCTTGACCCTGGCCCATAACCCCACAAAAATGTCCCGGGAAAAAAAAAGGTCAAAGTTTGTATATTATTACAGAGCAAGATGAAATGATTTTTTTTTTTTCTCCTTTTGCTAGAGTTCCATCTTTACATTGACCAAGAGGTAGAACCCTGTTAACTAAGACTGTCCCAAGTTTCCTTCTCCTTGAAAATGTGCTGGAGTTTGCATTTAAACTCACTCAAGTTTGAATGCACCACATTATGTGACCTTAACCCACGAATGAAGGCAATTACAGTCGCTTTTTTAAAGGTTTTTGCTGTCCTAAGGCACACAGTAGAACAGACCGAGAGGTGTGACAAATTGATCTTGACCAAACCAAACCCAGACCTTGGGGTTATGAGGAATGTATTTAGGAGTATTTAACACCTTTTTATCTGCACATTTATCTTAAATGAGAACAGATTATTGTATTTCACTTTGCCAAATTACTGTAACTAAGTGGCATTTAAGCAATTAAAGATCAGTATTTGATTAACTGCAAACTTCATCTTTTTTATGCTGCTTTAATATTTCATTGAAGTGGTAATATTTCATATACTGTAAGAAGTAAACAGGGGTTGACACAAAAGAAGATTTTTTCATATACATTTATATATTTTAAAAACCTT
>JAVKLF010000053.1:7759525-7773301 GCA_034783495.1 Millerichthys robustus
GTCATTGTGCTCCACTGCAAACCCAAAAGAAAAAGCAGGTAAAGAGAATGAAAGAATGGTTGAAAACATACAGAAGAGTTAACAACCCTCCAGGAGCAGACATCCCAGCAAGATAACCAGGTCAAACAATTCAAGAAAATTGAAAACCCTATGACCAACATTTTGGATTATACTGTATGTGTTAGTATGTTGTATGTAAAAAGGTTCATACCAGTACAATGAAAAATACACTGAAATATACTGCTTTTGTACCTAAAAGGCTCGAGTGGAACTGAACGCGATAATTAACAGTCGATATCAAATATTATGAGACAGATAAGGTCAGACAGAAGACAGTTACTTCAAGTTATTGCTTACAGAGATGGTTCTACTAGCTATTGAAACAAATTTACTTTTACTTCTGTATTTTGGTTTTTCCTCTCATTCTTCATAAAGAAGAACATGGTTTTGCTTTAAAATTAATTTTAAAACCTTTTTGTTTTAACCTGAGTAATCGTCATACATGTGAAGTCTAACTGAAAGAAACTGTTTTGCCAGGACTTGTTTTCGTTTATTTCATTGACTCAATATGATTTGAGATGATGAGATCAAAACAAATTCAACATTTCCTGTGGGGGTTCTTTAATACCTCACCATTTTTTCCTCCATCCAACTTTCTGCACAACTTCAATCCATCACTGCAGTTCTTCTGTTCTTGTTTAACAATTATAGTCCCCACCATTCCCTTCTCCCCTCCTTCTGAACTATTAGACAATTGGAAAGAAGGTTTCAAGCAAACCAGTAAGGCCTGTTGTGAACTAGTCATGGGATCTGGGGGCTTTATGGAGTCAGAACACGTTCCCGCAGCTGGTCAGTTAGAGCAAGGACAGCACAAGTGCGCACACACATATACAAAGGGCCAGCGTTGTTGGCCTTTAAAAAACGAGTTACTTTTCATCCCTCATCAGCTCTTTTTCTTCAACATCAGAGGAAGAGGCAATGTATTTTCTTGTGAAAAAAAATCAATAATTGAGGAGCTGTTGTATACATAAGACTATTTCAACAACAAAACTAATCATCAGAATAGTTAAAGCAGAAAGTTAAAGTTTGGCAAACTGCCAATATATTGTTGTGCACTTAAGAAGGTGCGCTTTTTAATTTTTCAATAGCAGCACTGCAAACATACAGACTTCACTGTTGTGTCCATCTTTTCTTACAGACAGCATAGCACTGAGTACTCTGACCTAAGCACCAGTCATTAATATTGTTATACGTGTATTTGTTTCTGAGTTGCTCAAATGTATGCAAGCATTTGGAATATAAGTTCTCTTCATATGTACTCTTGCTCAATCCTTTTAAAATTTATTCAAATAAATCCATTGGTTCATGAGATATTTCGCCAGCAGTACAGATGCACACGTGGGGAACAAAACCTTATTACTCCACACTTTTTCAGAAGTGGGTGATAAATATCTATTACTGAACAATCCAATAACAAAAACCTTTATCTGACAATCAAATAAAAACTAACTTTACAGCATGGTGCTTGTTTCTGATCATTATACCCTTACACAAATAACACTGCAAATGACAATATATATATTTTTTTACTACAAAGCACAAATCTTCATTCAAAAGAAGTTTCTGCATGGGCCCTGTATTACTCATCCAGAACAACAGTTCCTGTCATTAAATATATATATATATTTGGTGGAAAATCTAACTCAGAAAACTAGTGAATTAGAATCTAATGAAGCTCATTAAGTCAAAATGAAAAACGTTGTGCCATTAGGTCTGACAAAGTAAGTCATTCATTAACACAAAACCCGTCTCCTAAATTTAAACAGGGGTTATTTAAAACAAATACAATAAAACAAAATATATAATTTATGGCCCAGCATTCCTTGAAGGAATGAATTACACTTTGTGTGTGATAGATATCTCAATCACTAATGCTAATACTACAATTAATTTTACAACAAAATTGTAAGCTAAATAACTCTTTGTTAACAAAACTGCAGATCTTGGCCAAATTTATCTTTTTGCAAGCCGTCTGAACGTTCTCTGAAAATGAATGAACCTGTAATATCATTCACTTGCACAAACTCTGCAGAGCAGCATAACCGTTCCCATTGTGGTAAAGTTTTGTGTTAATTCATGGTCCTCTACTGCCCCCCGGTGGCCAAGAAATACTTTTCAGCATAAACCTGCAGGTTTATCTGTATTCAAGGAGGTTCACTGAAATGCTTATAGAACATTGATTTAGGGCAAATACACATTACAAAAAGGTTGAGAGTTTGCCAGTTATTGTTAGCCTCTACAAATACATTGACTTTAAGATGGTTCACCCCAGCAGCTATAGATCTTAACATTTAAACAATGCCTGGTAGAACAACTTAGGACTAGCATACAAACCACAACACAAACGCACACTAAACGTTAAAGGCACCCTTAAGCCAAACAATCATCCAGCACCTTCTCAACAACAAATTGTTAGCAAGCAGCATCACAAAAACAGTTACTGTCACAAGAGAGAAAATAAGATGGGCTGAACAAAGCAAATGCAAAATGTAAAGTGATAATTGTTTTGCATTTGACTCAAGGTTAGCTCAACGCTAAACAGATTTAATACAAAGTGTACAACAAACCATATATGTTTTGAATTTAATGAACATATTACCTGCAGCTATGCAAATACTGGCATCATGTTTGTTATGTTTTCACCAATCATACAAACATCTCATTCTATACATTCTTAGTAATTCTGTGGCATTTTCCGTCTACATTGGGTGTAGAAATATAGTACCATGGTACAGTGAGCGTCACTTCCCACCCCCACCACCTTCTACCTCTTTTCGTTGTCTTGACCCATCTCCAAGGCTTGTGACGGTTCCACAATTGCCTTCAATTATCCTCACTTCCAGCTCACCAATTACATCCAATATTGATTCCAGACCCCCAGGCTGCAAGGCTTATCTGTAGCCATCCACTGCTCATGGAAGAGAAAGCAGAATAGAACAGAATAATAAGACCTTAGTTTGTTTACAGTCTCCAGGTTTTCCATCAGTCTTTGTTGTCACCTTCTGCTGAACATAAAATAAACAAAGTGAACAAAGGAAAAAGTATTTTTTAAAGGAATATAGTCGGTTGATGTTGTAAGCCAAATTTTTAAAGTACATATAAACAGAATTCAGCTTAATACAGACAACTAAAGTACAAAAATAAAATTGCAACAAAAACGCAAACGGAATCCTGTCAACGCCGTCATGTAAGCAACAACCTATCTGTTTTGTCCATCATGTAAGTGAGACACTGACAGCACAGCATCCTGTCTAGTCATGTAGAAACGAATGACAGAAAGACAGACAGAGGGCTGACAGTCAGGCAGGGTGAAAGGGAGGTCAGTTACAAGGGACGGACGCTGTAAAATGCGTAATCACACAACTGCCACATTTTTGAATATGATGCTTGCTGACATTTACTGAGACACAGACATAAGCTGCTGTCATCACACACGAAAGTAACACATCCATCAACTTGAGCACATGCCAGGGTACCTGTGGAGGGCTGCATCAATGTGGCCCTACTGCCACCTCCTGTCACAACAATCTTGAAGGGCTGTGTTCCAAGAAAGATTTGCAATGCAGCACTGCACTCTGCAGGATTTCTAGTGAGGTGAAATGTAGTAAAGAACATTTAAAAGACAAACAAAAGACTTAACTTATATTTCCAGTCCAGTTCTCTTTCAGATCATCACAGTTTGCACACTGAGTCTTTCAAACCTGTTGAAACAAAAGCGTACTACATTAAGGGTGTCAAAACAATTTTGTATATCTTTTGGTAATATGGGAGCTGTTTCACAAAAGCTAGATAAGGGATTAATCTTTGATTTTCTGTTTTTCCAGGCTTAACCTGTCTTTAAGTCACAAAAGCAGTGAGCCACAAATCAACATGATTAATTCTGTGAAATTAACCTGGTGCAAAGCAGGTTAACAGCCAGGATTAAACTCCTGTTAACCCTAGAGTTTGTTTTCTTGTTCACTCAGCAGTTACCTAAAACACCTAAACCCATACTTTCATTCAGCTTCAGTCCCAAAATCTAACTAGGCCCACAAATAGAAAAATAACTTGTCATTTGCCAGTGAATATCATTATTTTTATAACTAAAATGAATATCACTCTTACAGTATATTTTAATAAAAACAGTTGCTCATACTGATTGTAGGCGTGCAAAAATATTGATCTGTTTCACTGTGGTTAGAGATAATTCCAAGATCAATATATAAAATCACATTACATACAAGTTTTTTCATTATTATAGAGTTAAACAACTCTGCATTTACATTAATACTAAATAGAGAGTAAGCTACATTTTCCTCATGCTCCAACCATTGGCTTGTTCAAGTCTAGTGTTCTTCGATTATCCTGGATTAGCGAAGTCTGCAGCTTCCAGGTTAACTGTAAACAAAGTATTTACTTCATCGAGTTTTGAGGGGTCATTTTGGCATGATAAAAATGGCCTGATACAAATTGCAGCCACCAGACTTGGGACAAAGTACGTGGGCTGAGTCATATTTTTATTTTAGGGGAAAGAAACATTTTGGTATTTGTAAACCAATAGCATAACAAATGATAGTAAAGTTATTCTGTAAAACTTTGATAAACAAAAAGTTTCCATTAACAAAAGTTATTCAAATGCATCAAAAACACAAAAATGTGAAAACAAAAGGCTCCACTAACTACGGCTGACGCGTGTAGAAAGTTGCTCAGGTTACCTGGTTGACACAGGTGCTGCTAATTGGAAAGCCTTCAACAAGTTCTTTATTTCGTTTTCTTTCTTGTTTTTAGTTTCTCTCTTTGGGGAAATTGCGAAATAGAACTGGATAAATTTAACTTATTTCTGAAACAACTTTGGCAATTGTACTTACTGTAAACAGAAAAATGCATCAAAACTATGAATAGGCAGCTTGCAACAGTTGAATCTGAGAGCGGCTGGAAAAGGGGCGTGGTTAGCTGTCTTAATGTGGCATTCACTGACTATTGGGAATATGAGCTACAATAAACGTCAACTGTTTGTTTTTATTTTCCGAAAAGGAACGAGTACTCAAGTTAATGATGCTCATGTTTTCTAAAAATGTAAATGTAAACAAAGTATTTGAGTGCAAACTTCTATCGATTTCATTGAAGCTTAATTTTTTGTTTGTTTGTTTGTTTTAACTAGTAAATTGTGTTAGCATTAGGTTGTAACTTTTTCTTACTGGTTTAGCAGCTTTCAAAAATATTTTCAAAACTAATCATAATAAGTGTTTATTATTATATTTATTTACATTTGAAAAAAATCTTTAAAATAGGCTTGGGATGTTTCGATTTCTATCTAGAATAATATGTGAGATAGGACGTTATTATCAGTTTGTTTCACCCACGGCAATGTGGTAGTTTTATCCAACATGTATATTCGTGTCGAGTTATCAGTCTGTGTATCTCAGACGTAAAAACACAGGAGGGCGCACATGAAGGCATCACCGGCTCCCTGTTGTACTCTGCTCGTGTTGAGTGCTGGCTCCCCTCTGTCCTCAGCCCAGATCCATCCCCGCTGTACGGCGCAGGCCCGAAGTAGCGCAGCCGCTCTGAGGTTAGTGCCCTACCGCGCAATCTCCATCTATTTCAGCCCCGGCGCAGCCGCATCATCGAATCCGGCAGCGTTGGAGTGAAGGATGCCGATTGTTTAGATGTTGGCTGTACCTTCGTTATTCAGCATAGAAAACTATTTTGTGGACTCGTGTCGTGTTGTTGGCGCGTATCGAGAATTAAGCTCTGAGTAGAATGAGATGTAGGCCGCTAGGCCTGTCTTAACGTTGTGTTTCGTTTAATATTGCGCGGGTTTTATGCTAGCGGTCGTGTTTCTGTGGTTTATCTTTACGTGCTGTGCACTCCTCGTCGTTGCTGTACAGAGTTAAAATGCAGAATGCTCCTTCTGATCAGAGTTGTTGTGCAGTTAGAAAACCGACTATTTTAAATGATTAGCTAAAAAGCTAATTAGCCGGATGTAGGACAATGTTAGCTTAGCTCTATGAAACTGGCTAACACAACTCCACTTTAATGATAGAGAACAACAATGCTGCCGGTGCATAGACAGCAGTTTATATCTGTACGGTTTTGTGGATTAAATAGACCTCATGGCAGACCATGTGTATAAACGTGTTCATTTTATGCCTCGCTAAATATGCATGATTTGAAGCGTTTACTGTACATGCTGTAAATTCAATGCACACAAACATATCTGTAGTAAATTTTACTAAACAACTTATTTCGGTTTGTTATACTTCAAAATAAACAAATATACTTGACAAAATCTACCTCTTGAAATGCATTGTTAAATAAGATCCATTTTGTGCTGATCTATCCTCATTAAGCCATTAATTGTATTTATTTACTTTTTGGGTTGCATTGGGTACATTTTAAATAAAAGAGTGTTGAAAGTTGTGTATTGGTTTGAAGTGTTTCATTAAAAAGCATGGTGTGTGTTTTTTATAATCGTGCTGTAATAACCTGAGTTCACGGTGTTCACCACTGTTATGGCACAAAACTTATATCATTTCAATAGACATGTAGTTCACATTTGATTTTACTGCTAGATAAAGATCTACAGCACATTATCCCACATTTTAAACTTTTGTCTTTATGTCTTTTTTAACTTGTATTCTACCTTTGAAGGAGAAAGATGGGAATGTGAAAATTGGTAAATAAGATTCTTAAGGGGCAAGGGTTTCTCAGAAACCAGGTGAAATCTAGACCAAAACCCTCTGCTGCAAGGGTAACTGCAGTATCATTACCTTGTTATTACATGCACTTTGTTCAAATGTATTGAAATAAATAATAAATTTACAAACATTTGAACCTGGATTGGAAAGGCACAGCTGCTATTTATACTGGTAAATATATACATTTTGTATGTGCATTTGTTAAACTGCATATAAAATCTGTCCTCGCAACTTTTTCATGGATAGAAATAAATACTATAAGGCATTTCATCTTGCTTCTTTTCTCCCCTTCCTTCAGTAATTCTGTGGACTGAGCTGTATAGACCAGGTGGCTGATGATGGAGGACCACACCGTGAACCAGACAGAGCACATGACCACCATCGAGGCCAGTGCTGTCAGCCAGCAGGTCGAGCTTCTGCGCTTTTTTTGCATCATCGTTAAACATTAAAAATAGATAAACGTCTTCTGGACACATGAGTTGACATGTCAGTCCCTGATGGAAATGAACTTGTAACAGCAGATATTTAAAAATATTCATATCATAACATTTTGAAATAACACATCTTTTACTAAGAAAGAAAAACACATCTGCTACTGCAAGATGTTGGATTTTGATGTTTTCTTTCCACACATATTAGAAACATTAGTAACATGCTTTATGTTTAATTTATAAAGCTAATAATTGATTCATTCCTTGTGAATAGGTCCATGTGGCCACCTATACAGAAACTTCTATGATGAGCGCTGAAGAGGACTCAACATCCTCACCAGATGATGACCCTTATGATGACACAGACATCCTCAACTCAGCTGGCACTGATGAGGTCACTGCTCACCTTGCAGCTGCAGGTAAGTCTAAAATCTCCACTTCACCAGCAAAACATCCATGATGTTTAAGATTAATGTAATACTCAGATTTGAACAGCAGGGGGTGCTGATTTTTTATATATATTAGGGAAAAGCAGATATGACATTTTTTTCTCCTTTAAAAGTTAAAAATATCAAAGTACAGGTGTAGATTCTGTTAAACATTATACATATAAACATGCATCTTCTCAATTATATTTCCATATTTAGCTCACCAGCAGAATATGTTGGAAATGAGACAGATAACATTAAACCGCTAGCTAAAACTGTGTTGTTTCTAATTAGTTTCTTTTGCTTGTGGTCAAACTTGTTTTTGTTTTTGTCTCAGGGCCGGTAGGCATGGCTGCTGCTGCTGCTGTTGCAACTGGTAAGAAAAGAAAACGGCCTCACATCTTTGAATCCAATCCCTCGATCCGCAAGAGGCAGCAGACCCGTTTGCTCAGGTGAGGTCTATACAAAAAAACGTCTCTGCCATGTTTTATTTTTATGTATGTAGTTTTAAGCAACCTGAGATCACTGTTGTTCAGCTTTTAAATGGATTTAAACAATGGTTTGTATTTACAGGAAACTGCGTGCCACACTGGATGAGTACACCACCAGAGTGGGCCAACAGGCCATAGTGCTGTGTGTTTCTCCCTCCAAACCAAACCCTGTGTTTAAGGTGTTTGGTGCTGCTCCTCTGGAGAATGTGGTGAGTGGTATTTGTTTTATCCTAAAGCATATTATATTTGTGTGTAAGTTGTAAAGTAAGATTTCTTTTGGTCTTAGTTATTTCTTCGAGTATTTTCTTGTTACTAAATCAGATGCACCTCCAAAAAAGCTGTTTATTAAATTTCAAGTTGTTCATGCGTGGCCTCTTTAAATTCTAATTGACTGAAATGTTAAACATGTACTGATTCTCTCTTGGTGTTAAGGTGAGAAAGTATAAGAGCATGATGTTAGAGGACCTGGAGAATGCTCTGGCTGAGCATGCGCCTGCAGGTGGAGAGCTGGCCTCAGAGTTGCCCCCGCTCACTATTGATGGCATCCCCGTCTCAGTGGATAAGATGACCCAGGTGAGGCTTCCTCATAACTTAAGGACCACTCACCAGGCGGCGTTAAAACCAAAAAAATGATACTCCCAGTAGGGGGCACCAGCTGCCATAAACCAGAGTAGGGATAATTACATTTAATATTTAGCATGAACAGGAAAGAGCTTAGACAGCTCTTTTTATCAAGGTCATGTGTTTATTTCTACATATATTTTATTTGATATTAAAATTTCTCTTATTTGTAAGGAATGAGTTCTTGTTTTCGGTAAATATATTGCCAGGTTTTCGGATATATCGGGTAATACATAGGTAGTGTCCGCTAAATCTCTGCCGGGAAGCGAGTGTGAGTGCAGAGTCGGCTGCATTTGGAAGGCCGTTCACTGCAACATTAGCAGCACTGGCTGCATAAGTCTACCGTTCACCCAAGGGAAGCCGGCTTGTTTACTCTGCCGTCCCCATGCTGCTGACGCACTCTGCGGCTCGTCATCACAGTAGCCGGCGTGAGAGTGGCCCTCAGAGACGGTCTGCAGCCCAGGGAGCGCAGCAGCCAATCCCAGGGCCAGATAAATCCCCAGAGGGCCAGGTGTTAGTCGGTGCTTGTTTTTCTGGTGGATGGAGGATGAGATTATCTTGAGTAACCTGTTGCCTCACTCAGCATGGCAGAATCAGGTGGAGCAGTTGGGGGTGTTATTTTAAAACAATGTAGGTAAAATTGATAAACCTGGGAAAGGATTCTGTTGAACGTAACATAGGGAGCTAATTCAAACTTGGTTTGCATGATTCGTATCAGGAAGGGGTTAACTTGGTCTGTAAATTTGTCTGCAGTGGGTTTTAAACACAGAGATACACAGAGCATCTGTAGCAGGTGATCCCTGGTCTGGCCTGAGCTCATAATTACCACCTACCTTTGTTAAGTTCAGGGACCCAGCAACATAAAACTAAACTCTGATTGGACCACTGCTTTGAGGATTAAGATTGGGAGTGGGGTGGTCGGCATGAAGGCAACATGCCACTTAACTAACTAGCCACTTTAATTAGGCCATCTGGTCGTGCGCACAAACATCCGCATTGCCTTCAGGTGGAAATGCAGGAATCCTTTTGCTACTAAGTCCTTGTCCTGGGTTAATCCAAGCCACCATGCCTCTGTTTATTGAAGTGGAGGTGTGTCACTTCAGCCACCAGATGCTTTGTCTACCCTCCATTTTCTAGCGAAATCCAGTTTGTCATATCTGATCACAATTTAATGCACCAATAAACTATGTATAGGTAGCCAGTGATTGTGAGTTAGAGAAACGGAGGTCTGATGGGGAGGAGGAAGGGATTTATTTCCCCCGGAACCAAATTTAGCCTGTGATGTCAAAGTAGGCAGACGCCGCAGAGCCTTGCTGTGCAATATAATCCCCCTGGTGATGCGTGCATATTACCAGGACACTGAGGACACTGGCACTAAACCCCCACTGCAGCATGGCAGCGAGCGCACGTTTCTGCCTGTTCTGGAAGCGTTGCTGTTAAAGTATGTGTAAGTGATTAGCAGATTTTAGAAGGGTGATTTCCTGGTTTGACACACAGAAATAAAATCAGTAGTAATTGCTATCTGTATTTATCCAAAATGGTCTTTTTAAATAATTGTAACAATGCTGACCCACTTGCTCTGATAATACCTGTGCTGAATGCACTGAAATCTTTGCTGGGACTGGCTGGCTGTCAGACTCGTGTGTCAGGTTCTTGTGGTGTCAGACGGACACATCTGACTGGAGCCACAGTTATAGATTAGTCCCTAATCAACACATACTCCTTTTTAGAAACCGTTGTTTCTATTTACAGGCCTTAACCACCTCAGCAGGTGCACAAATGATGTACGTCTCCTGCCACCGACTCAAGGGCGTGTTTGCTCACATGCGTGTCGGCCGTTTGTTTGAGAAAGATTTGGTGGTTAATGTCTTTCCGTTTGATTTCTTTTTAGGCTCAATTGCGAGCGTTCATCCCAGAGATGCTGAAGTACTCCACGGGCAGAGGGAAGCCCGGCTGGGGCAAAGAGAGCTGCAAGCCGGTGTGGTGGCCTGAGGACATCCCCTGGGCTAACGTTCGCAGTGATGTCCGCACAGAAGAGCAAAAACAGAGAGTAAGACTTAATACCACCAAATAGTTTTACAAGGAAATTCTGCAAAGACATGCTACCTGAACTATATTCTATCTGGTTCACAAAGTAAATTTACTCCCTATAAGAGTTGTAATTGCCATTTGTTATTTCTTTATGTTTTGGTATTTTCCCACTCAGCTGTAGTGTAAAGAAAGAACATGATAACCCCTTTATTCCCTTCCCTTCTCCATCATTCACACACATACATGGTCTGTCCCTCCTCAGGTATCTTGGACACAGGCACTGCGAACAATAGTGAAGAATTGCTACAAGCAGCACGGCCGTGAGGACTTGTTATATGCTTTTGAAGACCAGCAAGTGACTCCAGTAACCACTACCCAGCACCACCTGACCACTGCACAGGGCATAGCTCACCTCGTGCCCTCACAGACCGTCGTACAGACCGTCAGCAATCCAGACGGAACCGTTTCACTCATCCAGGTGCTTTTATGTTGCTGTGCATTGGAACACTATTGAGTGGCAAAATATTTCAGGGTTTAATATACTCAGTTTCTGACTCAGGTTGGGACAGGACACACGGTTGCAACTCTAGCAGATGCTTCAGAACTACCGGGTGTGACAGTGGCACAGGTTAACTACTCAGCTGTGACTGATGGGGAGGTAATAGCTTCATGCTTTCAAACACACATAAACTACACTCGTACCAGACTGCATTTGCATTCTTTTAATTGTACAATAGCATCAAAGGTGGATTTGACGGCAAAACACCTTAGAGTTGATTAGAAATTCAGCTTCAGGAGTATTTCTAAGATTCTGTCTGTAATTGTCTTTCTCTCTCTTGCTCTTTTTAGGTGGACCAGAACTGGGCCACGCTTCAGGGTGGAGAGATGACAATCCAGACAACTCAAGCATCAGAAGCAACGCAGGCTGTAGCATCACTAGCTGAGGCTGCAGTTGCTGCCAGTCATGAGATCCAGCCTGGAGCCACGGTCACTATGGCTCTCAACAGGTGATTAGCTCTTGAGCATACTGCAATGTGCATTTCTGGGGAGTAAAGTTGATATTTACATGTTTGCTTCTAAGGGAAAGCATCACTAGAGCTTTAGGTTTATTGAATTTGACCTAAAGCTTAATTTTTCTTTATCATCTTTATACCTAGGAATATGTTTTTTGTTTTGTTTTTCTTTAGTTGTAAATTCATAAGAGTCAAGGGGTTGCATCATAAGTCTGAATGTCCTGGCAGGTCACTGGGGTCTCTTGGTGATCACTCAGCGACTTTCATCACTGTTCAGCAGCTAATTAATTAACAAATAGTCTTCATGTGAAACATGCCCAACCTGCGTACTGTTTGTTTGCTGCTGTGTTTTTGTTGTATAATACAACAAAACAGTGATTATATGACAATGAGTATTATAAGAGTATTCAAAGATTGAAGAATTTGTGAAGATGTGGAGTAAAATTTGTTTATGATAATTAAACAACTGGGAGTTTAGGTTTTGTAAGATCTGATCGCGTTAAAATCAGAATACAGGTTAGTTATTAACCTTTTTTTAAATTCCGTATTTTCTAAATGGCTCAGTCCATCGGCCAGACTCATCAGGGCTCTGAGATGTTTGCTCGTTTTTCACCGCTGTGCTGTCATGGCAATCATTTCCGATGTGCATGGGTGTGTCCCAGTGGGGCTTGTTACCTGTGCCCCCCTGAGCCATGCTTCGTCCTCCTCCCCCCACTCCCCTCCTCCTGTTGCTGTTTACTTCTGCTGAGCTGCCCTTCTCCGCTGCTTCTGGAACATTTTGTCTGTTTTCCAGCTCCAGACGGGAGCCGTGTTTCCTTCTGCTGTGACTGTGTGACATCTTTAATATGCAACAAATGCATCTGCAAAGTTTTATCAACGCTGTCCACACCCTACACCCTTTCTACCCACCTGTCTCAGTGAATACCGCACAAACAGTGAATAACTTCCACGTGTTCATAACGAAGCTGCAGTGGTAATAAGCTTATGATAATTCCACTGGGCAGATCTGGTTAATAAAACTGCTTTGTTAGACCTGCAGCACCTGGCCTTTGGGGAGATGTGACAGATTTCTCTGTAAGTCCAGACAAGAAAAGCCTCTTACAGCTCATACGCTGCCACCTCCTCACCTCGCATCTCTCTAATAACCCTCTGCTTTTACGAGCAGACTGCTTATGTGTGAGAGCTTTGAGGCTTTGTACCTGAAGATCATACGTGAAGGCTTAAAATCTCCAACCATTTCCTGTGTCGCGTAATTCAGCAACAACAAAAAATGTGCTCACAGGTTTTATTTGGTGTTTGCAGTGAGGCAGCAGCCCACGCTGTAGCAACACTGGCAGAGGCTACTCTTCAAGGCGGCGGGCAGATTGTCCTGGCAGAGACGGCAGCTGCTGTTGGGGCTCTTGCAGGGGTTCAAGACGCTACAGGTATCTCTTCTGTGAAAACACATACAAATACACATAATTCCTCACATAAGCACTTACGAGGGTTGAGATTAAATCGTTTTCATCTAAATGTCCTAGCTTGTTCTTTGTCACGTTTTTTCTACTTATTTTTTGTTCACCCATCATTGGCATTTCTGATTAGCCTAAGTGTGAGCTTCCCACCAGTACCACTGCAGTAAGGCCTCTGAGGCACTCCCCCTCCCTTTCTAATCAACTGTGTGCTGATTTGACAGATGGTGTGTTTTGTCTGTGTGCACTTTGACGCCTTGCTTTGAATGATATATTTTATAAGGCTGGCCCTCAGGTTTGTTAGTCCGCATCGAAAAACTCATTGAGCGTCTTCGTATCGTTTTCAGGTAGACAATACACCAACCTGAAATATTATTCCAGTCTATTAGGGTGTTTTAGATTAACAAAATTAGTACAAGTATAGTGTAAGTACCATGGACAGATTAAGCCATGCTGATGTCGATTTTCAGTCATCCAGAAATTGGTCAATTCTAAAAAAAAATTAAAATTCTGGACATGGATTCTGTAGCTGAAGACATTTTGCTTCACATCTGGGAAGCTTTTCAAGTC
>JAVKLF010000053.1:7841422-7851628 GCA_034783495.1 Millerichthys robustus
GTGTGTGTGTGTGTGTGTGGGCTGGGAAAGAGTGAAAAGACAACTGTAGGAAATGCAATTTATTTGCAGTTTTTTAATAACATCATTCCTCAGATAAAAATGCAATGTTACAGGAATATACATCAGATATTAATTTAAAACTTGCTTTCAAGGGACCATACAGTCTAAATATACTTTTTCCTTTTTTAATTTATTGGTAGCGTGCGTTATAAGCAAGACGGACTCTGTCACCAATGACAGACTGACAAGTTACAGATACAAACTGTACATAACTTATTTACAAACGAAACTTTTTTTTTTGGCATTTTTAAAAATTTCACTTTTTATGGAAAATAGGAGTAGAAAAAGTGATTGAGTTAATATTCTGATTTATTTCATTTGTTTTCTTTCCCTTTCTAAAATCTAAAATGAAATGTAAAAAATAAAATGGGGGACGAGAGGAGATAAGTGTGTGAGAGACCATGCAGTCCTGACCACAACGAGGAGAACGAGAACTGAGGAAACCAAACGATGATGGTCCGGTGTCGCTTAGCAACCTTAACAACCAATGAAATCCCTCACTGCAGTGGAGGGGGTGGTGGCTTATGTTTTAAAAACTCAGAAAATGGCCACCTGCCTCCAGAGCTACCGCAAGCACAATAAACACACTTTAATTCATTATTTAGACCATAAATAGTGCTGTTATTAAATAGTACAATTAACAGTAGCGCCGTTACTAATATTACAACAAATTGGTCTTTGTGTGAACACCTCCCAGCAAAACATAAGATTCATAACAAACCTAAAGGAACACAAACTGCTCAGTCCTGTCAAGAAATGGCCCTTTTAACACGTTGCATGAGAAGTGGCCAAAAACAATAAGACACTACCGATGATGAGAGCAGACCCACACAGCTCTGTCATCCACTCAGGCAACGGAAGAAAAGAAAAAGATTTCATTAAACACTTCTAAACATGGCCCTGCTTCTCAACACAAGATGCAATAAAACCGTCATTCTTTAAAGCTGCATTTACTCAGACAGACGCGTTTTAGTTTGTGCTCTAAAAAAAGAAAAACACTTGGGTTACGTTTGACAGATCAATCAAACGTGGCTAAAATAAAGACGAGGGGGGACGAAAATCCTTTTCTCGGGCCTCAATAAGAGCATCGCCGTGTCCTACATTCAAGAAACTGACTTTGCATGAATCATCATTCATGGTGCGACGTGAAGTGGCTCGTGTGTGAGATTAGAGAGGAGCGGCAGATGCAAGCAGAAACATTCGTGGTTCTCGTGAGGACGAGCCGTTTAAAGAGGAGAACCTGCGCTGCAGCACGAGGCCGCATCTCCCGAGTCTAATTTGCTGAATTAGATCCAACAGAGAGTCACTGTTAGAAACACTCCACATGAAAAGTCAGAGACTTTAGCTGGGGGGAATTCAATTCTTTCTTCAATTCTTTAAAAAAAAAACCAAACAAAAACAAAACATCCCCCATCCCCCAAACTTGGTGTCTAATCTCTGATTTGGGGTTCAATATAGTTTTTGCATAATGGTAACAAATTAAACACGAAGCATTGAAGTGTTCACATAAAGGTGCTGATGTCTGTGCTGCTACACAATGAGTGAGTTGCGGTTCTATTCGTTCTAACGGGGACAGTAAATCTCTCCCATCAGTCCCAGTAAAAAAGGAAGAGCTCAGACCTCTGATAAGCTCAGTAAAGAAACATGCTGCTATGTGAACGCTCAGGGTGAGTTTCCCAATCACGACTATAAAACGCAGCTGCTTCAGTTACTAAATACTGATTAAATGTGTAATTTAATCCAATAATTCAGGTTGTGTGCGTCATCTGTTAAATTGAACACAGATTAGGCTCATAAATCTTCAGAATATCATTCTAATTCAGCCTTCATCATGCAGCTCTACTACTCTTTACTAGCGACAGACAAATGTGAACTCAGTGGTTTTCTCTCAACTTCATCAAAGTTGTTTTTTAATGAATAAACAAACAGAAAAAAAAAACACAAAACTTTCCTCTTCATGAAATGTAGAAAATGGCAGCATCCATCAACAACCTAAAAACCTGACCTGGTCAGATTTATCCATAGAAAGGTTTAAAATCCTCCAACAGGCTGCAGTATCCTGTACCATACCGTCCTTCATCAGCTTAGAATTCAGAAACATTTTTTAATACTTCATATCTAAAATAAACAATACTTGCTCTATAAACTTTTTCATATATTTAGTAATATATCCCATCATTTACTTTCTGTTCTCGTTCTGAAAGCCCTTATCATTAAGAGATCATCTGTACAACAGAAAAACCAAAGTGTATCTCTTCTCTTAAGAAAATCAACGATTTTAATTAGATTTCCTCATCAACCGCCTGCCCTAATTTCACCTAGAAAGATAATAAACTCTATACTCAAAATAGTCATCTTCAAATATTTGTGTCAGGATTAAACATGACCAACAAACACTTTGATTTACAAGAAAATATAAAGCGCTTCTTCTGCAACAACGGATTGTCACGAGAGGAGCTGAGGAAAAGTAGTTTATGGTAAACGCACAACTGCAGTCATTTTAAATGGCTTGGGTGTGGAACACATTTTTAGGCCTAAACAATGGAAAATGGAAGTAATTTATTTAGTTTCTCTAGTCATTAAAACCATCCTTCCATCTGTTCCCTTTCACCCAGATTAATATTAATTTTTGCCACAAGACATTCTCCTGAAAAGCTCTTTTCCAGGCTAAATCCAACATGTTTTTGCATAAACACCTACAACACACTTTTAAAAATGCACTAAAACAGCCACATTCCTGACCGTTTGTTTGGAGCTTTTAGTGTAAAAAAAAACATACCAGACCTCAGTATGGTAATTCAAAAATAAACTGGCCATAAACTAAACTACTCTTTTTTTTTTTTGCTTCCTAGTCTGCATAAAAGGCAGATGAATTAAATTTCTATTCACAGATGAAGTTCAAATCCTCCAAATTCATTATTGGAAGAAAAAACATAGAAGCTACACAATTGTAATGATTAAAAAAAAAATACTTTGGAGGCGACCCCCCTCTTTTTTTCTCTTTTTGGCTTTTTGTTGAGATTATGTGTGTTTTGCTGATGCAGTACTACTTGTAGAGAGATGCGCCCCTCAGTGCTACAGTATGAGCGGACCGTGATGTGTGCCGACAGGCCGCTGGTACGGACAGGTTGGACATCTGCACAAAACGGAAACGAGCAAAATAAAGTTCAATTTCCAATCTTTCCGAAGCTTCAGGTAGATTTAAGTTGAAATTGGTCATGCAAAATGACTTCCTGCATCCCATTATTTTAAAGAATTGAAAAAGGGGGCTTTTTTGGTCACTAATAAACACAGTTAAAGGTTTTTTTTTGTTGTAAATCTTGGATAGCCTGTTTAAAGTTTTAAAGTATAAATTCTTAACTCAGGGTATGTTTGCTTGGACTGAAGCCTGCAAATGATCCAAATAGTGTTACAATGTTCTAAAGTCCATATGGATAGGGGTTAAAGCAGACAACATCTTGAGTGAAAAGGTTGACACTATATCAGCTTTTGGTTAAAATACAATCAAAGTGTGACTGCATACTGACCCTCAACCAATAAATCCACATTCCATATAGATCCTCTGCGCTTCCTTATTCTAACATTCTGGTGATTAAATAATCTCTCTCTATATATATCTATATCTATATATAGATATAGTATATGAAAATATACAATCATTAGCTAGAGGTGAGACAAAGGATATAATTAGTTATATAGGACCAATACTGTATCTCTAAAAAGAGCAACCCATGCACATGAAACATTACTTTGAATATATAATCCACCATGTTTAAACCTAAAGAAAAACTTTCTTCATCAAGCTAAGAGTTCCTCCCATCGTCATCAAGCCCTGAACAGATCGTCGTCCATCCGATACAGAAAATCAAGCCTCTCATTTGAGGAGATTACATTGTTAAACTGGAGCCTTCGCTGCAGAGGGAGTGATTTTAATTCAGTTTGCTGGACAACGCGCCGACACACATGCACGAAAGACAGACGGGTGTAAGGCATGGGTTTCCAGCTTTAAGTCAGTGCCTGCTGGGTAACAAGCACGCCCATAAACAAACCACGAGTTCATGTTTTAAGAACACTGCGAGTACTGTCCAAATCAATTAATACAGCGCACATCCCGGGTTTCAGGATTAAACGCCTATAATTAAATCATTTTGCAGAAACCTCATATTTAGAAAATCACATCTGTCCTTCTATGACTAGAAAGAGAAGTCATAAGACACAAACGATGTAAAATTGTTTTCTAATTATCTCCCCGCTGCTGTAAAAAGTCAAAACACTCACATGACAACATTTGTAACCCTAAATCAGGAACACCTAATTAGAACGTGAACTGCTTTCAATACAGACGCTAGATCCCCAGAGGATAAACTCCAAATAAAAACCAGAAACCAAAGAAGATGAAGGAATGCAGTCAAAAGTATTGAGATAGAGACGAAAAACTAGCTGAAGAAGATTTTTCGTACTGAACAAAAAACTATTTTGTGTACCGGTATACCAACAAATAAAACACCAGTTTCAGGTCACTGTCTCAGTAATGGTGTCTGACAAACATCCCAATAAATACATCTTTACTAAACTGCTCTGTGATGTACCTGATTTCAAGTATGTTGTGGAACCATCCAGTTCACTCAAAAACAACAAAAAGAGCAAACGAAAACTTAAACGTTTTGATGACTTTATATCTCTTCTTTTAAAATACGTTTATATGAATATTTTCTTCGGGAACTTTATACACAGTCATAGTTATTGCATTGTTTTTGCATATCTTGCGCAGGATTACACCCACACGTATCGTTAATACTACAAAACAACACCTCCAAAGTCATGCTAAACCAAGAAGTCACGTAAAGAAACAAACAAATAAAAAAACCTACAATGCTGCTTAACTTCACACGAGGAGGGGAGGCACACCACAACGCTCTGGATCCTTCTCAGGGACAGAACACAAACCTGGTGTGGCACTTCTGATATGCAGGGGTTTCCTCTGTGTATATCTGACATGTTAGGGGAAAACAAAAAGTTTCAGAGACAACGATCAGGTAACTACAATCATTTCTTTTCCGCTTTGATAACATTTATGGTAGTTGCTAGGCTGACAGCTGTAACTGCAGCCGCTTGGATACGGAAAATATATTTTGCATGTCTATAATGAACATCCTTGAGAGTTTGAGCCTAATAGCCTGCAGGTCCTACCATAAATAAATCAATGAGGAGTTATTAGGAGCTAATTTAATCAAAACTAAATAAGGTTAGACTGGGCAGCTTTTTTGCCTCGTGCACAAACCACATCCAAACTTTCAGACGTCACCGAAAATATCCTTGAGCGAACGCCAGCCGCATGCCACACAACGGCGCGCCAGCTTCCACGTTTGTTTAAATGAGAAGTAAAAGAATCTCGGCGATGGATTTGTTTGGGAGAACGCGACGGCGCTGCCACTGAAAGACGCACTCAACATTCACATTCAGATTGCATAATAATGACAGAAGTTCGTTACTGGCACAGGATGCAGTGTATATGGCAGTGTGTTTATACTCCTCCCTGCCACAGACCTGCTCTGCTATAACCTGGAGGAATAAGAGCTCAACAGTAAAAAAAAAAAGTACGGGTCACTTAACGTTTCTGTGGGCTTTCTGAACATTTAAAAATCATCGAGTTCATAGAAATGTGTCACAAAACGGCAAAAGCTCTTCCAACGCGTCTAAATTTATTCTGTTTCTAGAGGGTTGAGGGCAATTACTTCTGTTTTAAACGATGTACGTGTTGACATAATACTAGAATACTGTAATGAGTAAAAGTGGTGTGATAGTATTACCAGGAATACTGAGACCACTGTACCGTGGCGCTGACATCCTGTCATGCATCAATCTTATTTGAAGTGAGCAAAAACGTGTCTTCTTGTGTCCACTAGAATAAAAAAATAAAAGCCTCACAGAATACAATTGTCCTTTGAAGCTGATAGTTCTATAAATTATAGCCAATTTAAAATCACTTGTGAACAATAATTTCCTGAAAAATTCCTCCTTGTTTTTCTAAGCAATCACTAAAATGTAAAAAAAAAAAAAACCAACAACAACATGAATTTGTCTTTAACGACACAAAATATATAAATGACTAAGACGAGGAGGTTTGATGTTTTGCAGCAGTAATACACCAGCCCTAATTATTTATGTGGAGTCTAAACTTTTGCCAATGACATCAAGTTGCATGAAAAGTGTTAACAGCCAAGTGACCACTCGCTCCCCCCCCAACCCCCACACCCCCAGTTTGTGTCACAAGGCATCACTGTGGCAGTAGAAATTTTGGTGCTTCTGTCATTCAAAGCATAAGTTGAAAATAAAATAAACAAACAAAAAAAAGAACAACGACTGATAAAAATTTCCTTCCTTCTGGTTAATGTTAGTGCTGGACATGTAGCCCTCACTCTGATCTTGCTGCAGAACAAACTACGTCTGAACGGGGCGGGGAAAGAAAAGTTTTGCAATGGCTAATATTCAAAGAGAGAGAGAGAGACTTCTCACCCTGCAGCTTAGTTTAAAAAGAAAAAAAAAGTACAAACGGTGCTAAAGAAATCACAAAGCTTTGGAAGCGTGCCTGTCCATGGTAATCCTGTGTTAAGGAGGCCCATTACAGCACAAACACACCCTTGGTCACTCACACACACACCCACCCACACAAACATACTTGTAATGCTACCTTAATTTACTGTTTAGGCTTAAAATAAGCTTTTTTAGAATGCACAAGAAACCACTCAAACATTCTCATACTTTTTTTTTTCCTCTTCTGGGAAAAAAATAAATAAATAAATAGATACAATCTGTAAAAGGTGCATACGGATAGAGAAACATTCCTCCCCCTTTTGTTTAGATTACGCACACACACACACACACACACACACACAAACACACGCAGCACGCAGTCTTGTACTAAAATGCAGACATGCATATGCACGCAGAAATATGCCCTCATACGCACGCACACTATGCCCTGCTTCAGTACTTACAACCTCTTAAAATTGTCCTAAAAATAAAATCGAGCAAAAAAATACACTTATAAGACCAGCACCCCGATTGTGCAAACAAATTAAGGAGAAATTAAAATCAATAAAAGTCATGAATATAAAAACAAAATAGTCATGGCTAGCCAGTTTTGCACGATACCGAACTGTTAAATACATAGTGAACATGGTCTGTAGAAATAGTATCTGGCAGTGAATCCAACAGGATTCCCAGCTGAGAGGAAGAGGAGGGTCTTGGAAGAGGAAGCGATGTTGACTGACAGCAGATCTGGTGTGGCTCCATGGTCCGGAGTCACTTTACTTTTCAAATCGATCACTCCCGTTCTCTCCTCCACCCTACCATCTAGGTTGCCCTGCACGACAAACATGCACCTCCTCAAGTGCTGAAAAAGAAAAAAAAAGACAACGAAAAAAAAAAATAATCCAGCAATGGGGAGTGACTGATGGTGATACAGCAAAAGAGGAGGAAGGAAGGATAGAGAAAGTAGTGAGGAACAGTGAGGTATGAGGCAGAGAAGGAGGCTCGCTATCGCTACTGAGCCGTCAAACGCTCCTCTCGTTTCCTGTTTGGGGCAGCAAGTGGGTGTGGCCAAACAAAGAAAAGGTTGGAGGGGATGAAGCCAGGTCAAGGTGACGGACAAGGCGAGTCTTGATGAAGTCTTACTGACCAGAGGGTGGGAAAAAAATGAAAATAAATAAAAGCTAACTCCCTGTTGGTCAGGTCTTTCGCTGCCCGTGTCCCCCTGTAGCAGCCCTCCTCTGGCTGTTGAACCAACCCCTCGGACCCTCCACCTTGTCACCTTAATTCCACTTCCATGCTGGCAGGGCTGTGCTCCAAAGTTCCGTAGCTTTGGAAGAGGAGGAGAAATGAGATTTCAAACAGGGTTTGTCTTGCCCCCGTTTTACACAATACAGCGCTTCATCATCAATCAGCTAATAAAACAGGAGTTGACCTTTGACCTCGAGTGGGTTTGGTCAGAAGGCAATCCTTAACTGACTCCTCCACAAGCTGGTCTGCTGTCCCCTACCTGGCATCATGGCGGCCAGACAAACAACAATAACACACCACCAAAGTCGGCATAGGAAATGAACACAATAATACTGTTTGAAGGAAATCCATAAAAGGACTTCCTGCCGCTGCGTCTCATTTTACCTTCAGTCTGACCTTCGTTGTATTTTTGCCTGTCTTGACCTTCTTGCTCTTCACACTTTGAGGACATGAAAAAACTGTGAGGCACTTTAGAGCCACACTCAAACACGTGTGGTGAACACACACACACACACACAAAATCACACACACACTAGCATTCAGTCAGATCGGATATAGTCTGATATACTTCACTGCAATCGTTCACACACATACTGACTCGGTTAAACCAACAGAGTCATAACCATGTGTTGAAGGTTGCATCACTGGCCGCCACTGTCCAAAGTGACAGAGTGCGTAGGTGAGTGTGTGTGAGGCGTGGGGACAAACAGAGCCAGCCGTGGCACTGTGAACCAGCGCTGACGGGGCCCTGTCGGACTCTGATGATGTCAGAGGGGCCCGCTCGCTCATCAGATCTGATCAGACGACACCTACAAGCTCGTCACACACTCCTCATCCTCCAAAAGCTCGCTGTTCCTCTGTAGTGCTCCTGCAATCACAGCTGAACTTCTGTGATGCCTCTCTTCCCTCCCTCCTGCCTCCTCCTCCTCCTCCTCTCGCCCTCTCCCTCTGGCTAGCAGCTCCTGACGCTCCTCTATAGAGGACGGCCCGTGGACGTAGCCTCTGCCTCCTCCGGCCTCTGCCACGTCTTCTCCGGGGCTTGAGCCGACAGCTTGGTCCTTGTTTGTTGCTGCTGCTGCTCTATGGAAGGGGAGGCTGCTGTTAGGGCTGTGCTGAGAGGTGGAAGAGGTGCTGGATGTGGTGTTTGTGGTTGTGTTGCTGTTGAGGATGTTGTTGGCTGCGTGCTCCATCTCCTCGATGGTCATGTCACAGGCATCTGCCAGCTCGGCTTTGGTTGCCTCGATGAACGACGGGTCCTGGGCGAAATGACCCAAACCCTCTGATATTAGAACCTTTAGGAGATTAAACAGGCAGAGTGGAGATGGAGGATGTTTTTACTTGTTGTAGTACGCTGTGACTTAAACATTATGTCAAGACCGATTGTGCGTTAAAAGACTCACCGCTTCCACTAGACTGCCTGCGCTGCCGTGAGACAGCGAGCTGGAGTCTTTCCCCAAAAGTGAGGGCACCGTTAGCGACACTGGCCGTGGTGCTCTTTGACCCGACACGCCAAGTGTGGGGCTGGGGCTGGATACTGGGCTGTTCCCATTACTGTCGCTGTACCTGAAGTCAAATCAGTGGCTTAATGAAAACATTACCTCACTTCTAACACCGATTAAATGGTTCTTGTGACCTGTAGCGAAGAAGAAAAGTGTTAAATCTCACCAGGGCCCACAGTTGACAGAAGGCAAACTGGCATTGAGCTTTTCATGAGAGTTAGCGCCCTCTAGCCTCAGAGAGGGAACTCGCTGGTAGGAGGCGTCACTACATTGAGCTGGGAAAAGAAAACCCAAGATTAGAAACTTCTCACCAATACTTCTAGAAAGTTTTTAGAGGTTTGATTTTTGTGACGTACCTGTGGGGCTGGCTGGAGGTGTGGAGCACAGCCGGCTGAAGAGAGTAGGTGAGTGACTCCTTCTCAGCAAAGGACTTAACCCCGCTACTGCCAGAGCCTGGGAGAAAAGAGAGCAGAGGGGGTTACACCAACAATCCAACTTCAACAAGGTAAATAAAACTTTGTGTGATTCCTGCCTGTTGATGTACAAGATGTAAGGGTACAGCTGTCTTCTGGGAGATGTCTGGTCTCGAGTGTCTCCTGAGACACTCCAAATGGAAGGACGATCTCCGACCTGACAGGCACAACACAAAAGCGCAAATCTAGATATGTAAATACAGTCAGTGTATTTTGTCCACGTCAGGACAAAGTTCCATCCGTGCGAATCGTCTCACCCAGAGTTGTTGGGCAGAGGAAGACTCTTCGCGGAGACTGCCATCCTCGTCCTCCTCGTTGCTCCTCTACCTCTTCTGCTTCCTCCATAGGAGCCAGCTGTTTGCATGTTTCATCATGGTACACCAGCCTAACAG
>JAVKLF010000053.1:7887898-7901869 GCA_034783495.1 Millerichthys robustus
CTCTTTTGTTTTGATTTATTAAAGCCTTTTTTGTTATCCATCGAGTTCTGCCTGCGCCCTGGGTCATTACCACACACCACCCTCACAAATATATCCCTAACAAATCAAAAAAACACACAAGTTGCATCACAAGCACACAGATGCAAACACGTACCATCCTGAGAGTCAGCAGAGTGACTGAACCAAGCAAGCTTCCTGGTCTTCTTAGTGAGGGGGGCTGGAGAAATCCCTGCCACAAGATTGGCAGGATGCCGAAGCAAGATGACAGCATGCAACAAGATGTGTGAGAGCATGCAAAACACACAAAAACAAAGTTTATACACTACGCTTCTGAGATGACAGACGACGCATGAGAATGATCAGATCAAACATGAAAATATTACAGAATTCAGCATTCCGCTAACTAACTGAAAGTTATAATATCTCCTAACCAAGTTTGCTATTGTTTGTTTTTTTAAAAATGTATGAATGAGTTCAAGCACAAACTTAAATGAATGAAAAAGTTATGAGATCTGTGATCACCACTCACACACACACAAAAATGATGAGTTTAACTTGTTGGACACTGCACTCATCCACATGAAAGAAAGAAAAGCACTAAGAACTACAAAATGAAAAACAGCACATGAAGTATATCTTCAGTAAAACACACAAGCTCATTAAAAAGAAATGAAGGTAAAATACATTTTTTACACTTTGTTGTGATGAGATGACAGATGTAAGGAGTACAGGGATGATATTGAAGACACACTCACACACACTCACTCTCTCAAAGCTACTATATTTTTTATCCCTTTGTCTTGGTTTTGCTCTTCCATCTCTTGCCATCTACTCTATTCCCTGAGTCTCCTTTCGCCTCTTAGGGCAGGTGTGCTGGGTAAAAACAGGTCTATGCAAAATGTCCCGGGCAGCGAGGACAAACTGCTCTCATTCATCTTCCAACGGGCGGGATCTATCCATCCAGGAGACGGAGGCAGAGCAATTCAAAATGTGAGTGACTTGATTTTTCACCTCTGCAAACAGAGGATTGATGGATCTTTCTCAAGCAGAACTTTGTATCGCGAGCATCCATCATTTTGTCAGATCATCAACCTTCTATAGCCTAAGTGATGCTGTTTATTAAACTTAATCTTGCAAATGACAAGCAAT
Organism: Millerichthys robustus; assembly: GCA_034783495.1. Taxonomy (NCBI): domain Eukaryota; kingdom Metazoa; phylum Chordata; class Actinopteri; order Cyprinodontiformes; family Rivulidae; genus Millerichthys; species Millerichthys robustus. The sequence goes on from JAVKLF010000053.1 coordinate 7,889,048, forward strand.
TTGAATTCTTGACAATAACTATACTGGATATTTGACAACGCATTGCGCTATTTTTTGACAAAAAGCGTGTTTTGTTCCGTTTCAAGCTTGCCTGGACACTGGAAATAATGTGTGGCACTTTCTACATTGGCCACATACTGCATTTGTTTGTTAGTGTGCAAATGTTCCAGCCTCAATGGAGATTTCCAGTGTGCTCTGCCAGCCTGATAAGAACAGGTGAAGAGAATGCTAACAGGTGAGCACAAGCAAATCAGTTCCAGATTAGGCAAGATGGGTGCTGTGCTTAATTTTTTACGCAAACTGGATCATTCCTTGTTAGACCGTGATAATTTCTCGAGATAACCGCTAGATTAGTTTGTTTTCTTTTCCGCTGATATGCCCTGTGTGTCTCGAAACGAACCACCATCTTTGTTGAAAAGGAGCAGACTCTGTGCAGACTGTGTGCACAATGCATACTGTCTCTTTATAATTAGTCTTCATTATTCAGTGATTCATCTCAAGTGTGAGCAAGCCGTGTTTTTTCTGTGGCCCTTACAAAACAACACTCAGTACATACTGCATGTCTCTTGTCCTTTCTGCCCCTTTTCCCACACAAACCAACACACACATTGGTATTTTTATTCTTATTAGATTGATATATTTACTTCTATTCATTTCTGTAACCTACTCCTAACCTTCACCTTAAACCAAATCATTACCAGTACGTACCTAACCCCAACAGAAACCGTGGCTCTATATTTAACCCAAAATGACATTCCACCACATTAGGACCAAGCTTTAGTCCCCAAAAGGTCTAGTGGTCCTGACAAGTTAAGAGTAAATAAAAAAAGGCTCCAAAAAGGTAACAAAAACCAGGTACACACACAGAGACACAAACAAAAATATGACTGCAGCTACGCCTTTGGCAGCAGGCGTTAATCAAATGTCCTGGTTAAGGAAAGACAGTAAAGTCTTGGAGAAACATGCGTCTTATGTGGCTGTTTCTCTCTCAAAGTGTTGTAGAGAAAGACAGGGTGTTAATTTGTTGTGTACATTTCTGTCAGAATGCAAGTACACACATTCCTTAGGGTGTGCATCTACAGAAAATGTGTATTTGTGTTTTTGACAATGTGTTTCCAGAGGCTATTTGCTGTAGTCTGACATGTTCTAGTAAAATCTAAACCAGTTTAAAATCACAGTGGTTCTCAAAAAAAGCAAGCAGATAATATATTGTCATTGTGACAGTAACAAGTTGCTCATTTACTGACGGTGCCTGTGTGCAAACATATTCGTATGGCTGCCAAGCAGTTCCCTCATACTGCAGATAGTCAGATGCTTCAACGCCTAATGGCCTTTCTTAAAATCTCACCAACCTTCAGATATCTGTACTTCTACACAAACGCCAATATCACCAATCAACAAATCCCAATCAGCAGGTATTTTAATATTTAAAAGACAGGTTGCAGTGTAGTACTCACGGTTTCTGGGTTTGTCGTCATCCAAGCCCTCCTCTTCATTCTCTGGGTCAATGTCTTCTGCCTGAGTGATCCAGTCTAAATAGCCCTACGTTGGCAAACACAGACAAGGGGAAAACTGATTATCCAATATGGATAAAAGCTATTGGAAAATAGCTTTTGTTTATCTGAAACATGGTCTAACTTTAAAGAGTGACCCCATTTTGCTGATGGTTAAAAGTTCATCTGACAACTTGTGACTTTGCCTGAACATTATAAAAGGGAATCTTAAGTCTGACTTCGTGTGATGCTTATTACATCTGGGCCCCCGTTAGATAAACACATGCTCCTGCAAAAACACAAACCTTGAGGTCTTCCTCCAGTTGCTGTTTTTCTCTAAGTTTCTGGAAGTCACCGCGTGCCTTGGCTTTCTCTCTTTCCTTGGAAAACTCTCTGGAAAGGAGGAGGAGGAGGGGGGAGCAGAGGAGACAGATTGGGGTAGAAAGAGCAAAAGAGAGGAAGACAAGAAACAAGACAAGGAATCTGAAAATCCAGACTAAAGCTTTTGCCAAATGTGACATAAATGCGATATTAAAAAAGATATTACGCTTTTAGCATTGAGGAAAAGCTACAAGAAGGGGAAACATGGAGACAGAATAGCTTTGCTAAAGGACAAAAGATGTTAGTGAACCAATGCAGATCAAAAAACTGGAGCTTTTAGTTTCCCTGAAATGTCAGCCTTAAAGCAAAAACCTTGAAAAGGAAGAACATGACGTTAATAAAACAAAATAGTTTAACATGTAGGTGTCTCCCTTCTCATCAAGGTAGCTGTGATGTACACACGAGCAATAAACCACAGGAAGAAAAGAAAAGGCAGTCATTTGTATTGGTTAGAGACTCCTGTTCTGATTGGTAGTTGCACTGTAGTGGTGTGGTACTGTATGTTGCATGGGGGATTTTGTGGCTCTTGTTAGTCATGTGATCTGGAAGGCTTAAAATATGGATTAAAAAAACATAAAACTATGGTTAGATTATCTTTCTGCCCCAATACGCTTGTATTCTGATCACAAGTCATTTCAGTAGAAAATTCAACATGAATTTAAGGAGGTTTTATATTCAAGTTCTCCAAAATTTGGATTAATCTAGTCAGGTAAATCTGATCATGTGAACGTCTTAGTACAAGTCAATTTGTTAATAATTTGTATCTAATTACTAGACAGTACAAGCACACTGAATTGATGTGTGCAGCAGGAGCTGAATCAATAAGCCTGCTGCACTGGTGAGGGTGAAAACTGACTGATTAACTGTGGAAAGGATGAGGATAGAGGAAACATAGGTGTGTGTGTCGACTGACATGGGGTCGGGTGCGAGTATCTGTATGAAATTGAGAGGAATGACAGAACCACAAATAGGCCTAAAGAGTGCGACCTCAAACACACCAACACAGATCAATGAGTTTTTCTCTTGCTTGCCAGAACATTAGCAGGAGACAAAGTCCTATTGATTTGTCTTTGTATACTCCATTCTGTCTATAAACTGCATGAGGGCCAAATTTTGAGGCTTCATGTTCATTTCTTCTGTTCTCACCGCCTCACTTTTTTTCTGTCTCTATTCATCTTGCAGCCGCTGTTTCGCTTTATTCTTTCTGTTCGCGTATTACATCACCTCCTGACAGACTTACATTCTGTGTTTATGCTCCCAAATTGTACCTGGGCTCCTCTTATTCATGTTTAGTCGTTAGTTATGATGCCAATTTGAGACCTGCTCTCCTAACCATGGAGAAAGCGGTTTGTAAAAAGGTCAGGCTGTGTAGTGTGTTGACAGCATCATTAGTCAGAACTCAAAGAGTCAAACTTCTCCAAGCTGTTTGGACAAGATATACCTCTGTTCCCCTTTTCCCTACAATGATTCTGCCACTTCAGCAGCCATATTGAGTCAATTTTCACTGCTTGAAAGCAAATTACTAGGAATTAACCCATTAGATTAAGCACATTAGGTACATTTCCGCACAGGTTTTAATCTTTTTTCTTCAACATACATGCATTTTTTTTGTCCAACAGGTTAGACTTACATGAAAATGTTTTTGTTCTCAATGAGGGTGGCAGTGTTCTGTGCCAAAACGGCAACGCTGAGAACAAGTTTTTTTATCATAGCAGTACTATTCTATAGCCTTGTAGTTTGAGACAAAGACAAAACCCAGAAGTTCTCAATGGTCTTGAAGGCAGATGCTTCCACTAAAGTCAGCTAAAACCTACGAGCAGTTTATGCTGTTTACACGGCAGAGGTCCAGATGCAAACAGTACATACAGAAGCACAGAACACCAGCATGGGTGAAAAACAGAAAAATCAGTGGCAAGTTCTTCTGAGGCCGTAACAGAATTTATTTCAAAACTACTGATGATCCTAGCCTTACCCGCTCAACACACCCAGAACCAAGTTTAACACAAAGAAGGATCCAATGATGATCAAGGTGACAAAATAGACCCAGGGCCACCTACAACCCACTGCATCATTCACCTGGGAGATGGAAGCGTGGCCAAAATGGACCAAGGACGTGAGATCAAAAACATTGACGATAGAAAGCCGAAGGATGGTGAGATGGAAAATGAAGCAAGAATAGATTGAAAGGATGTAGAAAGGAGGAACAGAGGTATTACAATGAAAAAGGGGGATAAAAAAAGTGGAAAAACGGGGTTAGATTCTAAGTACAAATTGCCAACAGATTCAGCAGTTTCTGTTGCAACACTCCTGTTGGATTCAGAGTATTAGAGACATATTCAACATGGGTGTGAAAAAAATAAGCAGACCTCTCAAGCAGTATCTGTTACATGCAGCTTTCAAAAGAACACAAGATAAACAAAATGACTCATCTTCAATCAATCAAGGTAAGCAAGTAAACAAACATTTTTCTCTTTTAAAAAAGAAATGGGGTTCAAAGCACTTTAACAGACCCAAATATGCATATTTGTGACACACACTGTTGGGGGGGGGAACTTTCCATTAAATACATAAACTGATGATGCAGCAAGACTCCAAATGACTGGATATAATCACCGACCTTATGTGGGTTTTTTCATGTTTGTTTATTCTTAAAATTTTGGAGGATTTTATTTCCTGTGATGTTTATTTTCTTTATTTTCATTGCATTCAGGTTGTTTCTTCTGCCTCTCTGCGTTTCCTATTAGTCATTAATCAGCATTTTTCCACAAAGTCGGCTCCATAGTGCGTCTCCTTCTACTCGCACCTGTTCCCTGTTGTCATCTTGCCCAGGTGATTCCACTCTATCCTTAATACATCTATTCTCTCCTTTTATTCACCTGCAGCCACGAATTCCTTCTCCTCTGTATCTTCGAGATTTGTTCATTTCGCTGTCACAACAGCTTTTGTTTTCTTTTTAATAAATCCCTGAAGTTTTATTCATTCAAAGTCCTTGTGTTGGTCTACATTTTTGGGTCCAACTTCTTCACAAAACCTGACATCATAATAAAACATCCTCTCTTTTTTAATTGATATAGGTATGGTATTTCTAACTTGAGATGTGTGAAAAATCTGAACACATCTTACGTTTTGATGCACAGAAAACACAAAATTCCCTGTTAAGTCTTTCATTCCCATAATTTTCTTCTTTATTGCCACATTTCCACTAGACTCCACACTAGCCTCTGAGAAGTTTCCTTTTTTTATGTTTTTACTTGTTGTTTTTCCCTGTTGTGCAAGATTTTTTAGTGTTCCACCTCAATGGCTGACCTGAGGGGTGAATTATTTATACCCCTGTGTTTCCCTGTAGACCAGGAGGTGCTTGTACTAAAACAGTTTGACTTGGCAGAAGAATGGCAAAAAACAATAAATAAAAAAATCCCCCTCCACAAAAACACAGAGCTTGCACAAGAAATCACAAATTGCTTTTTATATTCTAACTTTAAATGAATAAATTTGATTTCTACGCAGCAAAAACTAATGTAACGATCAGTGAAAGCTGAGACAATGAAAACTTTGTTTTGCGTGTGTGCCTAATCAAACTTGCTTGAAAAGCAACGCAGCAAGCCTTGAGGAGTTTTGTGCGTCCATCTGTCCGTCACATACAAGCTGAGACAGGATGTGGCCCCATGCGGCTTTCTGATGTGAACATAACAGATAGACATAGGGTGCATCGTCGCTATTTCGGGGTGAAAGTGTGAGCGCATGAGTGTGTTTCTCTCAGGCTTGTGACAAACGCCTGATTGAGTGGAACAGAAAAGAGGGAGAGTGAAGGATTTTGTCCAGTTCAGTGATTGTCAGTTTGTCTTCCCGCAGCTGTAGTGGACTGTATTTGTCTTTTGTGTCCTCTTTGTGGCTGAATCTTAATGATTTGCATCTAGAAATGTGCATTTAAGAAGAATTGATCCCTCTCACCCACCAAATTGTTTTCCTAAATCTTGTGCTTTGCTGTTATGTAAGGGAGTCTTGCTACGCCATCGGTTATATCAAAAGTAGCAAGTAAATTCACTTCACACACAAGAACACACACATACGGACACATGACAACAGCACAAGCGCTTACCCGCTCAACACACCCAGAACAAGGTTGAGAACGAAAAAAGAGCCGAAGATGACGAGAGAGACAAAATAGACCCATGGCAGCTCATAGCCCATAGCATCCTGCATCTGAGGGTGGGGTGGGGAGAAGGGAGGGGAAATAGAGGAGAATAAGAGGGGATTGATGGAAAAAGTAGAGATGAGTGAGGAGAAATCAAACGAAAGACAGGGGAAAAGTTTGAAACAGATTGAAAGAGGGAGGGTGAAGAATTGATTTGAGAGGTGGGCAGCAGAAGTCCAGCAAGTGCATAAAGAGAGAAGAAAAATGGAGGTGACAAGTGGAAAACAAAACAAAAAGAAAGGCATGCTGGTTAGAAGAAGTTGCAGATAAACATGTGGTGGTCAGAACAATAAAACTGTGCAACTGTTTGTGTATTTGCTTTAATCATCTTAGGAGAGAGACCTACAAATCAAAAACATCTGTAGACAGAGCTTAATGTCAAACTTTAGCTCCTAATTAAAAGCACAAATCTAAACAGTTCCACTGAGCTTAAAAGACAAACTGTCTTCATCTGTTTGTATTAAGTTTTACAGGAAACCGTTGCACCCAAATGGTTTCTTTTGGGACCATAATTTTGGGCAAATTTGCTTAAACGTTTTCAAAAACGTTATTGACGTTTGAAATAATGGAGAAAAATACGAACAAGGCTTCTGTGAATAAAAATGTTTTACTATCCAGGATAGTCAAATAATAAAATCAGATTCTGTGTAAATTCAACTACTAAAGATGAAAAGTAAATTTAAAGTACAAGCCTTGTCAAAACATTACAGAATTCTAAATTTCTTTAGCAGTTTTCCCCTTTTAATAATGTAAATATCTAAATAATTTGAAAACGGTAGGAGGAACAACTGTAATGCATGTTTGAGGTTCAGTGTGTAATATCTATCATGAAGAAGGCCAAGTCTGCCTGCACTGAATGTTGCAGTTGACAGAAAAGCAGCAGAATGGGGTGTAGAGCTTGAAGGCTATCTGCACCATGTGAACTCACTCTCTCACAAACACACACAAATACACACGTACTGTTCAGTATTAACTTCTAAATATTCCAATAAAAGTCTGCACTTGACCCAGATATATCTACACTTACTACACTGTCTGTCTGTAGTCGATATGTTTTTTCTTGTCTGATCTAGGCTTATGTGAAGCGTTTCTGCAGACACACGCAAAATACGGTTGCGGTGTCCGACTCACCCAGTACAGCACGTCCGTCCAGCCTTCCATGGTTATACACTGGAACACTGTCAGCATGGCGAAGGCAAAATTGTCAAAATTGGTGATCCCTTCGTTCGGACCCTCCCATCCCATTTGGCACTTGGTTCCGTTCTGTGTACAGTGCCGACCGTAAGCTCCGTCGGGTGCACACGGCGCCGGCTTTTCTTCTGCAATGGCACCTGTAACAAAAGTGAGTCAAGCTCTGTTTAGTGACTTGCAAATACTCAGAAAACACATTCATGGACTCATTTCTTACATTTGAGATACAGTTTAAACTCTGTCAGCTGTTATGGAGACACACAAGACAGTTTTAACTCAATACAAGATTATTTTATTGAAACTGTTCCGAGAAAGTTTTTTGAACCACATTGCATCTTCCTTTCATCCTTCCATCCATCCATCCATCCATCCATCCATCCATCCATCCATCCTAACCCACTTCTTCCTTTCAGGGTCACTGGTGCCCATATCCAGCAGTCACAGTGCGAGGGGCGGGGCTAACCTGAACAGGTCTCCAGTCCATCACAGGAACACAGAGACAAGCGAGACAAACAACCATTCACTCTCACTCACATCTAGGGACATATTAGAGTTACCAATTTGCCTAACGGTCATGTTTTTGGTCTATGGGAGAAAACCGGAGTACGCGGAGAAAACCCATGCAAGCATGGAGAGAACATGCAAACTCTGCCCAATTGTCCATGGTCAGGATTCGATCTGGTGACCTTCTGGCTGGGAGGCAACAGCTCTACCAACTGATTCATCATGCCACCACATCTCATCTCTTTTTTTTTCTTTTTTAAATAAAAGCCTTAACTTTTCATCATTAATATTTTACTAGCAAAAGATTCTTGTCTTACACTGAGAATCCCTGCAGGAGGGATTTACACTCAGCATAACATGCTTTACAAGTTAAAGAATTTCTACAACAGTTTATAGTTTTACAGTATTAAATTATATAAAAGACAAAAGGATCTCAGGGTTAAGCAGACACGAATTAACACAAACCAGTGTTCAACTAATTATGCAAAATAAACTCTTCAGAGTGATGTATAGGAGACTTGTCTATAAGTACTTAACCTATGTAAAGAGAATGTCTCTCACTGGACCAATAGCATCACCATAACAACACTCAGGTCCAATTATAACCACACACCCTGTACTGAAAACTACTTCAATCATTTATGGCAGCTGCTGTTTCAGTAATTGTTCAAATCATTCATAGAGAGAAAATATAAATGTTGTTGTGAATAATTAATGGAACTGTTGAAGGCATACACTCGAGTTTTCTTTCCGCCTTGCTGCCTGATGGATCAAGTCTTACTGCAGATTGAAGTTTAATGCACACCAGTTACGGCAGTGATTTTTCTTGCCGTTGCTTCTGTTAACTGAACTTGGATATGCTCTTCATTTGTATCTACCTGTTTGGTTGTGAGCGCAGGTCTTGTGCATCTTTCCCATGAAGAGCTCCAGGCCGATGATGGCATAGATGATGATGACGAAGAGGACCAGGAGGGCAATATGGAGCAGAGGAACCATGGCTTTGATTATGGAGTTCAAAACTACCTGTAAACCTGCACCACACATAAAAAAGCAAGGATATGCGTGTAAACATGAGGATGGACACTGTACAGAAGCAGCTGATGGTCTACCAATTAAATAATCTCAATGAAAGCAGGAAAACTATTTTATTCCATTTTTCCAGGGTGTGCAAACAATATGAATCAGAAAATAATATTTAGATACTTCAGTACTTAAAAAGCTCAAAACTAAAACTTCTGCAATATAATTTACAATAACTGCAATGGGACTTTGTTTTTTCTAAAAAAAAAAAACCAACTGGTTTATTTAAAATAATTTCTAAAAAAATCCATTGTGGCATATTTTTGGCACACTTTTTATAATATCACTTAAATCCCAACTCATGTATATGGTTCATTTTTAATTTTTGCTTGTTAGTAAATTCATCCTCTTCTTGTTAGATGCTCTGTAGGTAGATGTGACAAATGACTTCCTGTCTATGAAACACAATTACACTTTGGCAGTGTGAACATAATGCTAATTTGGAACAATTTATTTGCATTAATTGAAACAAGCAGCACATATCTTATTTAAATTAAGTATTAGTATTCCACTAAAGACTGTTTCGTGTTACTTAAACTGGTTGAGTAAGCTTCAAATCACAAGTTACATCAGTGATGGAAACATTCTCAGACTTGTTTGTGTATTTAAATAAATTGAAATTTAATGAATTTGTTTTACATTTAAACTGTAAAAAATGAAGGGATTTTCTGACATTTTCACCTTTTTATCCACAGCATGTTTTTCTTTTGTGCCATTCAGCCTTCTTTTATTGATTTCTGTGGTTTAATGCAGAAAACTCTGATCCTCGTGGCCCACCGTCCTGCCCGTTTTAGCGGTTTCCCTGCTCAAAATCTGAACTGACTGCTCAGAATGTCATCAAAGTTAGCAGTCAATGACTCATTCAATTCAGTCTAGTGTGTTGAAGCAGGAAATAATCTAAAATATGCAGGACAGCGGGTCACCAGGACCGGGATTGTGGACATTTGGGCTAACTCATCTTCTGCCCACAACTGTTGAAAACTGTATAAAGTTTCAACTGCAACACACTCAGTTTCACAGAGTGTGGTGTGTGGCATCAGCTCCAACATGTTTTCTCAAACACCACACCCAAGCACTTTTAACACCTGATCTTCAGCTCATTTTCTCTGTTTTTTTGGACAACCTCCAGTACTTACTCGGTACTCCAGAGACCAGTCTAAGGGGTCGGAGTACTCTGAATGCCCTCAGTGCTTTGACATCGAAGCCTGCTGCCTTCCCTCCAATAGGAGTGGCCCCATCTCCCTTTGTGGCCTGCTCCAAAATTGCACTGAATAACCTGTCAGACAGAACAATCGCTTCAATAACCGTCACAAAAGATAAATCCACATTCTAAACCATAACGTCACAATACTTGTCTTTACAAAATATCTATGAATTGATTGAATAAAAGTGTACATGCATTGCAAAAATCTCATGTCAAAACGATATCTAAATATATGTGTAAAAGGATAAAAACGATGACTGTAGTGACCCTTTTCTCTTTGTTTCTGAATCACGCAAGGCCCTATAAGTGCACGTGGAGGTTAAATTGAAGGGAGTCACAAGACAACGGTATGTTCGATCACATTGCGCCTAAAAATTTGTAAGAACTGGAATGCTTTCAACAAGTCAAAATGAAAGTGCCAACAACATAAAAGAGAGATCTAACCAAGCAGATTTTGTTGGCTTGGAGTGCAACACATGAATCACAACACTCACAGTGACTCAGATGTTATCACTCAGCAGTCATGGCCATGTGAATGGGAGTAAATCCTACCAGCAAGGTACAAGAACTTTTAGAAAGCTAGCTGGAAATGACTGCAGGAACAAACGTTTTGCTTTAATCTCACAAATGTAAGCTGAATGAGTTTAGAATAAATGTGTAACATATTCAACTACGTAATTACATATTCATCAATTACTTTAAAAGCTTTCTGTGTCTACATATTTGTCTGTGAAGCATAATGAGACAAAGAATCCTGAGATACATCAAAAAGGTAAGTTGGTTTTTTTTTTCAATAAAGTGCTTTTGCTTTTTATATGAACGTCATTATCTTTATTATTATTTACAGACATCGGTCATGGAGCAAGTGGCTGACGAGCTCAAATTAATGTACAATCAGCAGAGTTGATTGTTCCTTTTTTTTGCTTTCTTGCTCTCCTTAGAAATCACCAGCCTGCATGGCTCAAAGGCCAGTCAGTGGTGTGTTAGTCATGGGGAATTATCAATTAGCACAGATGAAATGGCCACTTGAAAAGGCTTCTCAGAATATAGCGCCCTCTCTGCCTCTCGCACTCTTCTCTTAGCCTCTTCATTTTGCGCTGCCTCGCTCACTCCATTTGATTTACTGTGTCTGGGTGGGAGGCACGCCTTTCAAGCAGGGTATGACGAGCGCATCAAGGATTTGCAAATTTGCACCACCAGCATTTCATTTAAGTATTAATTAAAGCTTTTGAGTAGCATAATGGCCTGTGTACACAGACAACTTCAGACATACTGTGTACAACCGTACAGAGAAGACTGCTTGTAAAGTTTTCTAAACATGAAAATATCAACACCACAGTGGTTGTTGCAGAAATAAAAACCTTGCATTCTCAATAATTAACGAACTTTAAAAAAAAAAAATCTATGCAATTCTTATATCACAAAATCTTTGACCTGCAAAAACTTTAGTCAGATGGCGAGATTAAAGGTTAGGTACAAATTTAATCTTCCGCAGGTTTCCAAAAGATCTTTTTACATCAAACTAGGAAGTGTTACTTATTTTTCCCATTAGTGTTCATGATGTTTTGGCTAAATGTTGTATTTTGGACTGAACTTTACTCCAGAGAGGTATGGCAGGATTTGTGAAAAAACAGTTTCAAAGAAGGAAGAAAAAAAAATATGCAAAGATTAAAAAGTAATGGATGAGTGTGGATTGAAAAAAAAAACTATTAAAAAAAATTGTTACCTTATTCATTTTGCACTCTTGCACTCACAAGTGTGCCCTGAACCTTCACTAATAAACTATTAGGTGTGCGCCAATAAGAATAGCAGCTGCGCGTACGTGCACACGCACGTGTTTGAAGGTGTGTGTGTGTGAGAGAGTCCTGAGGCTGCTCAACACCAGGTACAAGCTCTTTCACCCATATGGTGAATATTCCAGAGGGAGCAAATTCTTGTCTCTTGTCACTTCTCACACACGCACGCGCACACGCACACACACACACACACACACACACACACACACACACACACACAAACGGCATTTTCCCTTGTGTGGACTAGTCAAAATATCCTCACAAAGGCAAAATGTCTAAGCACGAGACAAGAGTGTGTTTCACAACTTTATTGGTGATTTTTCAAATTTAAATAATGCATACAAAATATTGTTTTCTTCCGTTTGTGCATACAATGCACATCTTATTTAAAATGAGCAATAAGCAATAACTCATTATTTTAGATGGACAAAACAAAAAATATATATCAATGTGAAGAACTAAAGGTATCCTTTTCGATGCAAAATAAAATGACATCTGCTACAAGACCTTTCATGCAGAACTAAGTAAAAAAAAAGACAATCCTGTGACTTGAGAAGAGCAAAAACACAAACTTTTATCCTTTGTGGATGTTACATATGTAATGAAAACAAACGTACAGGGCTGGGTTGTCGGGGGTGGACGTGTGCTGAGAAAAATCTCAATTCACTGCTTGATTTTGACCTTCTGAACTGCCTTTGGCGCCGTTGTGAGGAACCGACTATTTACTTACTGAGATCAATATCATATTACCGTGCAACAAATAATGCTGCATCACAATAAAAGCCACAGTTCAAATGCAGACAGAGAGAGACAGATTTGGAGAGGGGCAGATAGAGAGGGTGGATAGCAGGAGTGTTAAAGGTTGTGTTTATGCCAGGGGCACTGGCACCATGTTGTCAGTTGATGGTGTGTGTGTGTGTGTGTGTGTGTGTGTGTGTGTGTGTGTGTGTGTGTGTGTGTGTGTGTGTGTGTGTGTGT
>JAVKLF010000053.1:7901969-7913656 GCA_034783495.1 Millerichthys robustus
TGTGTGTGTGTGTGTGTGTGTGTGTGTGTGTGTGTGTGTGTGTGTGTGTGTGTGTGTGTGTGTGTTTATGGGGTGATGCCAAATGTGTTCAGTTGGTGATGGCTAATGTGAATGAACACTTGACTGGCAATGAACAAGAGTCGCTCCAAGGTTTTTTTTGACTCAGCTGGTGGGGCTTTCCTTCAGGCTGAGGGCCGTTTTGCACACATATGCACGCACAGTCAATTAGACAATTTTTATGGCATTTATGCAATTGTCAGGTCCACTGACTGTAGTCCCATTAGCTCTACACAGCACAAATGGAAGGAACATGCATGCAAGCAAATGAAAACAGACTCATTCATGCATACAGTGTGCGTGTGGGTTTAGCAGATAGACTCTGTTGCTGAGTTGCAGATAAAGAAAAACAAAGCAGGGCTTTGCTATCAGCATCTCACAAACTAATCAGTTTAAGCTTCACGGCTGCTCTGCAGGCCAAAGTTTACTGTGGCTCTAATGCAGAGTCCCAGTGAACAAAAGGAAGCTTTACAGATGAAAAAAAGAAATGCACAATAGTTGTACAATTGCTTTTCTCCACTACATATGAAATATTAACCACTGAATTGTGTTTTCTAGTGCATAAATCTGTTACATTATTGCACAAACAAAGAATAAATTGTTTTGTTACTTTGTCACTCACCCTACAACTACGATGATGAAGTCGAGCAGATTCCAGCCGTTTCTCAGGTAGGCGTTGGGGTGGAAGAGCAAGCCGTAGGCTATTACCTTGAGGAACGCCTCCACTGTAAAAATGATTAGGAACAGATACTCCACACGCTCCTGCGGACACACACACACACAAATTTTAGTAGTTTTTTTAAATGACAGGTCCAGTTATTTATTTATTGGAACAGCAGCTTCTCAGGACAAAAAGCAGAAAAAGACAAGAAACAGGAAAGAATTGTCAATGGAAGAGTAAATAACATTTAAAACTTTGAGACTGAGCATTAGGTGTGAGGGGACATGAAACTTAACTTTCAGTTAAATGGGAAAAACATGAATTCAGAAGTTTTCAAAAGTTCTTGATTTTTTTTTTTTTGGTACATATTCGATATTATATAAACACTTTAACTCCTACATAAACTTATTACAGAGTACATAAGTTGTGAAGACTTGCAGTGCTGAGCAGTTTCTCTGCTACTCATCTGACTTTCACTGCCTGAACAGGATGTTCTGTAGCTTTTTTCCAAGATTTTGGCTTGTGTGTCCATCTGTGTGCGTTTGATTATGTATGTGTAACTTGTAATCGTGTACACAATCAAAGCTTTTTGATTATTAAATTAGAGCAGCTAGCGTCCGGTCCCTCGAAGGCCACTGTCTGATGCACAAAAAAAACCCAAAAAAACACAGACAGGCTTCCACAAGCAACACGTCTATCGCAGTGCTCCTCAAAAATAGTTATGGCAACGACCTTCTGCCTGAGGTCCTGGGAAATGTCCTGAAGTGACTTTAAAAGGATCCTTAAACTTTCTGATTGTTTGGCAAAGTTGTCAACAATTTATCACCAATCTAATCATTTGTCACATTTTTATTATTGGCTCAGAGTAAAATTGAGATTGAGGAAGTGCACAAATCTTTTGCTGTTTTGTCCAAAGTAATTCATCGAATTCTGAAGTATACAGAGCAAAAAATAGCTTATATAATTACTAAAAGAAAACATTCAGCTGTATCTATCAATCTGCCAATTCATCTCTGTCGCACTGTTTTCCCATGGACCCTCATGTGTACGGGGCAAGAGGTTTGGGACAAAGGGCCAGTCTGGTCCCTCTAGACTTTAGCCTTTTCCCGCCGGGAAGGATCAGCTGGACTCGAACCTGGAGTAACATGGTGTGAGTCCAAGTTCACCAAAACAGCTTCATAAACTGACAGAGCTGGCAAAAACATCAAAGCAGCTGGAATTTAGACCAAACAGCTCTGAATCACAACCAGGAAAATATGTAGCTAAATAAGTTTTCAGTGGCCTTCATTCAAATAAATATTCTTTAACAGTGCATATTTTTAAAGCTAGCATTAGTGCTGGTTAGTCTATGAGATGCATGAAGTTTCTGTATTATTATTAGTTGTCATAACATGAAGGTTAGTAATCGTTTCTGTGTTTTGAGTTATTTCTTTTTAATCTCTACTTTTCCTTTATTTAAAGTTATTGGTTGTGTGTATTGTCTGGGTCCTGTCGTCCATCACATAGGACAGTTGTAAAGATAATTTGATACAGAAATTAATTCTAACTAATCAAACAGTTTTCTAAATAAAACTAAAAGAAAAAGGAAAATTAGACTGGACCCATAGATGTCTTGAATTTGTTTGACGTAACACCTGTGGATACACAGTCCTTACTGTTCAATTAATGTTTGGGTTTTAATATCAAGTTTTAGGAAATGTTAGGAACATAAGTCGTAAACATAAAGTAACATTCAATTACAAGTGCAAAATACAGAATAGACAGCTCAGGCTTTTGTTTGTTTGGTCCCAATGTTGTAATACTTGTATATTCTGATATTTTGAAGCACTTGGGTCATGAATTAAGATTAAGAGGATTAAAGCGCTTTGAAAGGCAGAACCCTTAAAAGGCAACAAGATTTTTTTTGTGGAGCGAGGGCTTCTGTACATGAATCTGAAATAATAAAAAAACTGTCCTAAATCTAAAAGATAAAGATTATGATATTTATTTTAATCACTGACATTTATCTCTGATTGTGATGTGGGTGTATCAGTTACAGAATCTGTAGAATGAATTTATTTCTTCTTCTTCTTCTTTTAATTCATCATATGTCCTGCAGACACTCCACCACACAGAGTTTATTAATGCGAATGTAATTAATCTCACAAAGACACACACCTACACACACACACACACACACACATACTCTCCCTCTCACAAAAGCTCTCCATCACTCTCCCCCTCTCAAACAAACACAGATACATGCACCCGAGCTGCGTATCTGCCGGTGACAGGCAGACAGTGTGGCGCTCGGAAGAATAAAACAAAGAGAAACATCTGGTAGGAACAGCTCAGTCTGACACACACACGGACACACACTTTCCTTCCTCCTTTCATTCCATTCATACAGACCCATAAAGGGGAAAATCCATAAGGGGCATAACTAATTTGGTTAGTGACAGGAATGAAATGAGAGATAAAAGATGAGAGACTGAGAAAGGGGAGGAGAAAGTGAGAGGAAGGGAGCCAGACTAAAGTGACAGAAAGGGGAAAGGAGGCAGACGGAACGAGTGAAAGGTGAGTATGTGGGAGCAATAATTGAGTTAACTGTGATAGGTCAACCAAACCACCTATCCATCAACTAGACCAATCAGATTATAGTATTGACATTCAACCATACAGCAAGCAACGTTTCCATCTGAGATGACCTTCTGTGTTTGTTTGTGCGTGCTGCAAGACAGGATTAGCCATTAAGCTGCTTTTGAAAGAGCCCACAAACCCATCATAGTTGGTGTGTGTGTGTGCAACTGTCATGCACTTTGAACACACTGTACCAGCGACTCACCCATGAAAACTCAAAGCAGAGGGAGTAGTTCAAAGATAACTTGTGAGCCTATTCAGTGTGTCAACAGAAAATATAGGTGCAGGTAAAACCAGGTAGCAGGAGAGTTTAAAGTCCCAGTGAAGACTGTCATCAGTTCCATATTAAACAGAGTTTACAATTTACATAAAAGCTGCCCATTCATTCTGTATTTTGACACCATCTTGGTTTCAGTTTTTCCTAATTTCAGATTCGCTGAACAGCAGCCTTTTCAGAATTCACCAAAACTGACACAGTCCAACACTGACAACGTTGCAACTCTGTGTGTGACTGTGGTGCCTGATCCTGGTCCTCGAGGGCCACTATCCTGCATGCTCAAGTTGTTTCCTATGTTCTTCAACAGGTCTTCGAGTTCTGCAGAAGCCTGATAATCACTATTTAAATCAAGTATGTCAAAGCAGAAAAACATTTAAATAGTGTAGAATTATTAATATACCTGGTTAGGTTTAGAATTTAAACATATAGTTACACATTTTAATAGCCATTGGTTAAAGTTCTGGTCATTTAGCATGGATACTGTCCCATTAAAAACAACTGCTTACCAAGACAATACCAAACAATTTGCTAATTGTGAAAAGTCACTGCCAAGTTTTTGCAAATGTGAATAAATGTTTTTATGACACATTTCCTGGTGAAACTGGACTGTCTAACCTTGCTTTGTCATCTTGAGATTTGCAGCAGATGGTAGCCTTCGTGAAGTGAGAGGCGGAATACACCTGGACAGTTTGCCAGTCCAGCAGAAGACCAATCACACTCAGTCTGTTTAAAATCCCAAGTTAATGAAACATAGTTACATAGTTCTTTGCAAACTGGATAGAAACTACTTGCAGAAAACAAATGCACACAGCCCAGGCAAGCATTAAATTTAACCCTTAATCTTCTGGTATTACAAACAACTTTATACTTTCACCAGCTCACGTGAGGCTCTAATCAGGGAAAAAAGTGAAGACAAAAACAGATTTGACAAGTCACACACATCTGACCTGACATTAAGTAAAGTTGTGTTAGGCAACCTTACACTTTTCTATCTCGCGAACTCCTTATCCCCTCAGACTTTTTGTCTTCTTCAATTCCGCTGTTTGTCCCATTCCTTCCTTCTTTTTTCACCTCCTCTCTCCTAGTTTTCCACATCTCACCTCTCAATCTCTGTGGGTGCCAACCAGAAGTTACCATAGAGACCAGGATGGGTTCTGATAGGTTACCATGGAAACTGTGGGCTACAGCAGCGGCAGCAGAAGACTTTTTTTCCCCCACACAAAGACAGATGACACTGATCAGTACTGTACCCAGAATATCCACAACACATAGTCCTAATTACTACTCTTCTGTCAGCATCTAGACTTCCTATTGTGTATCTAAAACATGGGGACACATGCATATATTAACAACAGAGTTCTTGTACATCTGTGAAGCTGTGTGTTTGCACACTTGTGCCAGCTCGAGTGATGCTAAGTAATCCAGTCACTTCCCCACCAGTTGATTTTATCAAATGGCCTAACAGAAAAGTGTGGTGTCTTATTCTATTACCCTGTGTGTCAGTGCCAAAATAAATTGCTTGTTCCATGTAACTTAAAGGTATCATGCTGAACTGGCCACAAGACCATAGCCAAGTCCACAGTGTATTACATCTAATGTAGTCGCCACTTCGCTGAGGTTGAAAATAACTACTCCTACATTTGAATAGTTTCAAGTTAGAATTTAAAATGAGTTGCCGTAAGTACCACTAGGGCCCTATGAACTCTGCGATGCAGAAAGTGTTAATGAAATTGCAGAATTTACCAATAAAAATAGAATCCAGTATAAAATGCGGAATCGAATGCAATTCACTCATTTGGGTGAGTTTGAGGTGTTTTAGGCACTGCCAATCCTTGTACCTGCCGTTACCTGGTAACGGGTAGATAGAGTGAGCTTGCCCTCCCCACGCAGACAGGAAAAAACAAATTCAGTCAGCCGTGCTCAAGACAAGAAAAATATAAAGCTTAGCACAAAGTTTAGGGCTGAACAATACATGAATATATAAGATGACCACTACCAGTCAAAGACTTGCATCAGAAAAAGAGAGAAGCTACGATCTGATTATCCCAGATGCCTACGTGAATTTAGCCATACGCAGGTATGTAAACAAATCCCATCTACTCCTTATTGGGAAGCAACACTGCTTAGTGGTTAGCACTTAGCATTTTGGGTTCAAGCCTTGTGTTAGGTCTTTCTGTGCAGTTGGTACTGTATGTTCTCCTTGTGTTAATGTGGGTCTTCCTTGGGTAGGTCATTTTCCTCCTACAATACAAATCAATCAGGTTTAGGTTGCTTTCAGGTCCATCCCTTCCCTGAAATTTCTGGATAATGATAATATGAGAAACATATGTGCAAATATTCTTTCTCACGTGCTCATCAGTTTTTGACTGAGATTGATTGGACACGCATACACATATACATTTTTCATTTAAGCCTACTACATTCAAAAGTACAACTTTTTTTCTCCCGAAGCAAAAGAAAAGAAATATTTGAGTCGTAAAAAAAAAAAGTACAACTGTAACAATGGTACATCTTGTTTCAGCACTTAACCCACTTGAGAGTTCACCACAGCTAACAGCCTTAAAGAAGGAATGTCAATGATTCATTCTTACAATTTGTCCTTCACAAAGGACATCCAGCTATCAGCTTTTCATAGCCACTTGAAAAGAAGAAACGATTCTTTCACCAAAAGCTACTGTTGAAGATGTACTGAGGAAAGCTCTTGAAAGATAGCTATGTTCTGATAGCTCCCAGCATTGTAAAACCAGATATATTGGCAGTCATATATATACCTCCTGACAAGTTAAACTGTTCTGTGCCCTTTACATCTACGCTGAAACTGACATCGGCTGGATGATCAAAAAGGTTTTATTTGTCTGCATTAATAATAAATAATATTATCATTCAGAAGCTACTCCTGTGATGGGTTATGAAGTGTGAAACATATTCCACTACAGACTATAGGGAACACTTATGTCCAAGCACTCAAAAAAACACGAGTTTTGCTTTTAATAAAGGCTAACTGATTTATGTGTCCTCAACAAAAGGTAGATGGTGAAAAAGACATTGAAATTTGGAACAAATAAAGTATAAGAAGAAATCATAAAAAATATTATAAATATTATGTATAGATAGATGTATAGACAGACAGACAGACAGACAGACAGACAGACAGACAAGAAAAATGTAGAAAGCTTGTAAACAGAGTAATTTGTTAGAAAGAAATGAACATAGAAGCATTGATCATGTAATATAAACAGCGTGTGTGTGTGTATATATGTGTATAAACGTGTACATACAGTACACACGTCTGTTTGTTAAGGTCTAACATGTACAGTTGAAACAGGGAAGAAGAAAATAATTCAGGAAAAAATAGACTGCAAGGTACATTTTTGTACTTTTTACTGATTCGTCCAATCCAGCTAACCTTTCTTATTAGTTGGAATATACTACCTATCCAACTCTGCATTCTGGTGTGTGTGTTGTCTGACTTATCACGACTTCGCTGCCTCACCACACAGGGAGACAGATGCTGCAAACACACACATACAGGCTGTGACAATCCTGAATTAGCAACTCACTTCTACCTATCCACACACAGGTGACTCACATAAAAAAGGTAAAAAAAAAAAGAAAGTGAGGGGACATACAAACACACAGATCACTGAAGTGCATCAAGTTCTATGTTGTAGATTCCTAAACTCTGGTAGTATTACTAAATTCTCACTTATTGCATGACTTGTAGTGTATATGAGTTCACACAAGATTCATTTGATCTACATCTTGGGTTAATCATGTGGTTGGTGAGTAAGAACACAAAGATTGAAAGGTGATAGAGGGACAAAAACACATGCTCTTATATTAAAAGAACAACATCACTGCAAAAAGTAAACATGACAATAGTAAAATGTATTTTTGCATGCAAGTCCCCCCCCCAAATTATTGTCAGGATCTATGGCTGGGAAGGACGTGAAGCACCCAAATGCAGAACACGGGAGCAGGAGGTAAAGAAAACAGAAACTTTTTCATATTTCTATCCATAAAATGCAAGGGCACCCCCTAAGACAAACCAACAAAATATTTTAAAACTAGTGGAACCTTGATCTGTACTTTAAAACTTGACAATGATGGCAAAAAGGGAATTCACATGACTGGGCTCTGACGTGTACATAGTTAAATATTAGGAATGAAGAAAGAAACATGCGTAAAAAGAGTAAAGGGACAAAGGTTTAACAGCATGCATAGCTACTGATTGCTTACCAAAGAGAATGGTACACAGCCATTGGGGATAATTGGTGAGGACAACAGTTAAGGGCACAAAAGACTCAAAAAGGATGAACGAGTAAATTAAACTAGAAGCAGATATACGCTCTTGCAAGGGTAAAACATTAGAAACCCAGCAGCACTGATTCGCTAAAATCCCCATAAAATAAGAATTTACTGCTAGTGAAAGTGAATTACTTGCACGCGGCTCGTTGAGAGCAGGTTTCTTCTAGATAGGAAATGAAAGAAAACATCAGCCTCTCTCTCTTTCTCTCTGCGTCTCCCTCGCGGTCCGTCCATGGTGAATTGGTCCTATCAGAACCAAACATGCAGCTCTATCTCTGCACAGAGGGCCGAGAAAGCCATGTCTGTGAATGTAAGGGTTTGTTAAGGATTGCTCCATCAACACCCCCACCCCCCACCCCCCCACTGGGTAATGTCCACTGGAGCGAGACCAGAACAACAACACTGTGGAAGTGTTGAAACAGAGATACAGCAGGAAAATGCTGACAATTGTGTCTCCATATATATGTCAGTGAAAGGAGAATAAACAAAGGTGTGAATGTGATGACATCCTTGGAAACGGCACATGGGAGCAATAACTATTGGCCTAATTTTAAAAAGTTTATGTGCAGTTGTAAAGGAAATTGGAAATGGCACATTTTTTTTCAATGATTAAAAGTTCATGTTTCTCAACTTAAACTAAGAAATTCTGTGTCCAGTAACATTGAACTATGGCAAGTTTCAATGAAATCCCATTTTGTGAGAATACCTAGCATCTAACTCTCGAACCTACCAAATCCTCACTGATGAAATGTGATTAAAGGGAAGGAAGCTGGTGGAGCTCTTCTGCTGGGTGCCATAGCAATGTCACCATGACACCCAAACAGGATTAGCTGCTAACACCCACTCCCCTGCTGTTACCATAGTAGCACTATTGAAACTGCGATCGGCAAGCTATAAAAAGACAAGCGAAACTTTAAGAAAGAGAAAAGTAAAACAGAAAAGGAATCTAATTACGAAAAATGCGATTATCACCTTGTCTTATTACTTATCTAACCAATTAAAAAAGAGAGGGAGAGATGAGCAGATTCTAAATAAGTTGCTGAAATATATCTATAGAGATTCTGCTACTTGCATGGAGGTGGACATCTTATTAAGCTGACTGATCAATAGGAAGAAAAATGAGAGCCTCACAGATGTGAAAGACAGCTACAAGTTTGTAAAATGATCAAAAACAACCTGTTTCCATACAAACAACATGCAGTTGACAAAGAATGAAGAAAAACATCACCAATCACATTACTTGAAACCATAGTTGGTGCATTATGGTGCTGACACCAATAGGACATATGTCAAAAATACAGCATTGAGGAAAAGTCAGCATCTGACATTTTGAAATAAGAATTGGATACAATTCAATAACCATCACAAATCAAAAGCCGTTAGAGAAAGTATGTACTACAATAATCTGAAGTATAACTAACACTTATCTTTGTATAGAGAGAACCCCTTATCACTACTCATATAAAAAGATAGTCAAATATAACTAAACATTAATATATTAGGTCTAGTGAGAGAAATTTCAACACATCAACACGTTCAGACAGATGTTCACAGACACTCCAGATGTTCCTGCGGGTGTAGAAGGGACCTAAATCAACAGATCTGCTTGGACTGCATGGTTACTGTTCTTTTTCAGGTTTTAAATGCACCGTTTCAAGTCTTTTCTTCATGTAGAGCTTAGGATGAAGCCATTTGTTCCCATAAGTTAAGAATTTCAGCCACTAACACAGTTTTGAAACAAGCAACATAAAAAGTCAGAGACTTAAAGGTGCAGGAGATTGTGGTAAACATCTGTAGGATTAAAATAAAAACTACAATATGTATATCCAGAAAGTTGTTAGACAAAAACTGGTGAGTGGACAACAATTTTTGAAGCATCACACTAGTTTAGGCAAACAACCTCAGCTGACTGAGTTTATATAATGTGACAAGCTTGGTTTTTCTGTAAACATTCACACTGCTCCTGCTGTGACTGCTAATGTCTTTTATTAACTGTACTGATACCCCTGCATCACTGTCAAGTTATTTACTGCGTTTCCAAACTTGAAAGGGGTAGACATCCACATAGTTATTTCAGCTGGAGCCCTATAAACAATCCTGCTTTCAGGCAGAAATTGACAGACATTTTCAGTCCTTCAAGTCATTAGCTTAAATTTTCATCAAACAGCATTAAACTTCAAGACAACTTGTGTCAAATAACGGTCTTCCTTTCCAAAGAACCTTGTAAAAACCAAGAAATACTCCCATTATTTCATGATGCTATAAAATACACACTAAACAAACTGTTACATATTCTATTTTCTAAGAGCCAAAAAGTAACAAATAGTTTCCATTAAACATTTTGCAAAAGCAAACAAACTCTCTAAATGTTTGGGCCACACCCTAAGAAACAATTAGCTCTTTGACTGCATTAGCTGTACCATCTCAGAAGCAACAAAGTCTAGAACAATATTGTTTCAAAAGTTTACTTCCTTACCAGCTGCCTCTCCGGTATTTGTAAATGTCACACAGTTTTCCACAGGTTCCCCCATGTTTGGTTGGCACCTTCCTCTGAACTTACTTCTTCTACTTATTTATTTTTTCGGTGCTTGGCATAAAACGTATGGTGCGCATTACCGCCACCAAGTGGTATGGAGTGTGGTTTGATAATGGAATATTTTTTCTGAAGTGTTGCGCGTGCAAAAGCTATTTAATCAAAATTATGATTTGTATTGATTTGCTTCCGACATGCTTTTGTAAAGTGTCTGTTATGTTTATTTTTCCCTTTATCTATTCAAACTCTTTCTTCATGTGCCTTCTTTCTTTTTTATATTCATCACATTCTAGTATAACGTTCTATTATTGCATCCTTTCCGCAATGGTCACATTTCCCTGTATTATGCTTTTGTATTTTAAAAAGTATATAGCTAAGTCCCGTAAGTCCATCTTTTTTTTCCTTCTTCCTGTTTGTTCTCCCACTTCTCATTTCACCTACTGTCTTTTGGCTCCTATAAAACCATTTTCCTTTTCTTTCTTCATCCCACCTTTCCTGCCATTCCTTCATCAGTTTTGTTTGATGATACTCTTTGCCTCTGATTTGCTTACATGTATTCTGCACCACCTTTCTCGTACCTGTGTTATCAGGTTATCACAGAATGGTTCCTACCCTCTTGCTTCCAAGCTTGACTTGACTATCACTGCTATTATTTCATACCAATCTGAGCTTATGATAGAATCTCTTGCCATGTGTTTTATGTAATGTGCAACCCAATTAAGCCATGTGAGTACTGTGCAACTTTGCAGAGTTTATTTCCTTTTTTTACACAAAGCTCCAAGAGATGTTCTTCTAAACTGATGGACACCACATAACCTTCCAGCCTACTATCATTTTTTTTTAAAAATGGAAACATATTCATTGATGACAGCAAACAAGAGGGATATTTTTTACCTTGAGGTGTTTGTGTCAGTATGAATTTCTCAGACAAAAAGCAAAACAAAAGAAAGCGCACAAACCACCTACACTTTCTCTTCATGCTCAGTGGGAAACACAATGTTTGTAGCTTGTGGCCCAGAGCACACATGGCCACAATTAACAACATTAAAGACAGGCATATGCGCGGACATCACATACATAAACTTGCTATCTCAAACCCCGCAGAATTTCAACTCCCACATTCAGCTGTCTGTGCAGAATAATTAGGGGATGCATTCGTTTGTGTGTGTGTGTGTGTGTGTGTGTGTGTGTGTGTGTGTGTGTGTGTGTGTGTGTGTGTGTGTGTGTGTGTG
>JAVKLF010000053.1:7971111-7985410 GCA_034783495.1 Millerichthys robustus
CACACACACACACACACACACACACACACACACACACACACACACACACACACACACACACACATACACACAAACACGCGTAAATGCATTTAAAAGGAAGAGATAATATCTGGTAATTAACCAGAGAAAACTTTCATTCTAAGGTCATTAAATGCAAAGTGAAAGAATCAATTCAATCTGGTTTTATTTTGGCTGTAATTTGAAGCCCAGGATGTAAAAGTAGGATATCATATCATGAACAACTCCACATCACTGCTGTTTTTATTCTCAGCTGAATGTCAGCACATGTACTACTTATTAATTGTTGAGCTGGGGGAGGGAAAAAAAGCGCACACAATGTTCTCCACGTAGCTAAAAACATCTGATTGGCAAACAAACTTTTCGCTGAAAACCTCAAACTTAAGAGAAGAAAAAAGAAGACAGTGTGGATGTGGAGGTTTAGAAAATTAAAAGGGAAACACAGAGTCTAAAAGGAATAAAAACAAGACGGTTGTGTATTTGTATTTGTACATTTGGAGTCGATTTAGTTTAAGATGGTATACAGATATCGGGCTAAAATTTGGTATGATAGAAGCATGAAAGGCAGCTGGAGATAAGTGTTTATTCATGGAATGCTTGGCCATAAAGTTTCTACTCTTGCTTTTGCTAAATCACCTGCTTCCATAGTAAATGTGCACCCCTGGTGCTTTCACACTGGTCATCATTTAAGCAGCTGTGTTATCTTTATGTCCTTCAATTATATGTTATAGCCCACCTCACACGTGCCATTTTTTCCACCATCATCCTCTCCTTTGTTTTGACCCTTTCTCTCAAAGCCTTCTGTTGCCCTGCATGTTCTCATCTTGCCACCTTCATGTTGCCTTTGCCTTTTGCTCTCTAATGGGCTCTCGTGTTCCAATAAACCTTGTTGCGTGTGTGTGTGTGTGAGTGTGTGTGCGTTTGTGCGTTTTGCTGGTCGTCATAGGAAGCTTGGGTGATTAACTCTGATAGCCACCAGATGCCTGGTTTGAGAAACATGAGAAGCAGACAGAGATGCACACAGACACAATGCTGGAAATAAGCAAAAAGAAAAGAGAGGTCCAAAGTGTTCGCTCTGAGTGTGATACTTCATGTGCAGTAAATACTGATTTTTTTTCCTAAAAAAAGAGAGAACATTCTACATATTCCTCCTGTGCTTGTTTTTGAGAGAATAAACAACACATGAGCGAAGGCAGATGTCTGTCACTTTTCCTTTAAAGCGGCTGGGATGTGACCTCAGATCAAAGCGTTGATTGGCCGCATGTGGCAGTTGATGTTTGCTCTGCGCTACGTGTGTATGTGTGTTGATGTCGATGCTCGTTTGGTTTCTCTGGACTGCATGTGCGTGCGTGCGCTCACATGGCCGAGCGTCAGTGTGTGTGTGTTCATTGGAAGCTCACTATCAGTCAAGCCTATCAGATTAGGCAGTCAACAGGAGATGGCTTCGACTCTGGCACTGGGCTGGTGAGCTGCTTGTCTCAACATTTAAACACTTGGCTTAAGTACAGCAGCAAAAGCTGAAGAAAAATGCCCCCCACCCCTAAAGAAAGGTAATGCACTCCTTTTATCTTAGATATATCGCTGAGAACGAATGCAATGAAAATACACATACAGGAACATAAAATTTATGTTAGGCAGCACTGCTGTTGGCAAATATTAATGGCAAATAAAACAATTAGCACAAATATGTGTTAAATCTCAGGACAAGAGCACTTTATATCACAGATACTGCTCTTGGCTTTTATTTTTATTTTTTATTTGCATTTAATTTAAAAAATTTTGTGATCTTCAGAACATTTCAACCACTCAAAAACTAATAAGAGACA
The DNA here is from genome assembly GCA_034783495.1 of Millerichthys robustus. NCBI lineage: Eukaryota > Metazoa > Chordata > Actinopteri > Cyprinodontiformes > Rivulidae > Millerichthys > Millerichthys robustus. The sequence continues at coordinate 7,972,956 of JAVKLF010000053.1, forward strand.
TTCCTGCTGCTATTTCACGTGTATTGAATCTGTGATACTAGTGGTTTTATTCAAACTCCTTAGTTCTTCAGAACAAAAAACAGTATGTATCAAAACTTTTCTATGTTAATTTGGAAAAAAAAGTTGTCTTTTTTGTGGGTCCTGTTTTACTTTTCTCTTATCAAAACATCCAAACGGTCAAAATCCTTTGAAGAAACCAAAAGGAACAATTCAACAACTTCTGGATTATTCCTGTGAAAAATAAAGCTGAGAAACTATTCTTGGGTACAAATATGTATAAATCCCCTGCATCAACAAACTTTCAAATCGCAATAAAGAAGCCAACCCACAGCAGGTTGCAGCAAACTAGACCTGATTCTTCTGAACTGACAGGTCACGTGACTGAATGTTGTAGCAGCCTCCTGGGAGTCTCCAAGAAGAAACCCATTTTCACATCCAACCTCCCAGATGGATCCTCACAGTGCAACAACTTACTGAGGAGAAATTATGTGCAAGATGCGCAAACATCTGTGTGAGGGTTGTTAATACTGCCTCGTTACTTTGAGCTGCACGCACGTGTCTGTGAGTGAGCGAGGACCACGGCTCCATGTGTCACTTTCTTCAACCAAACTCTCATAACTGGGACTGATAACTGACGGAGTGAAAAGTAGAGACTTCTGCTTTAGTTGTAAAGAAAAATAGAGGGAGAAAAAGAATTCTGGTCACTGGAGAAAACAGATAAAAGGGCAGAGTTTATTAGAGCGGGAGCAGAGAGGTGTAAAAGAAGTTGTAGCCTACGGATGGTTGGTCAGGATCTTTTGGCGTCACACTTCATTGGAATCACATTTCGACATGTGGGCTGGTTTAACAGATTTCAGTAAAAGTCCCTCAACATCTGAAATAGACATCCACAAGTCACAGGCAACCCTTTCAACCAGGCAGCCATCTTGGAAATAGATCAGATTAATAAAATTTGGTTCAAAATGTTCAAAGCGTCTTGTGTCATATGATTAAATTGGTATGTCATGCCATTGTATCATATAACCAAAAGTTTCCAATCTCCTTTTTATTTTAGTTTCAAAACATTTTTTTAAACAAACTTTAAGGCCCCCGTTTTGCTCCATAACTTTCCTCTTTAAAGAAAAATGAAATGTGTTTACAGACCATAATTTAAGTCCATGCAGTGATGTCCAGGACAGAATCAGACCTGTTTTGACTGCAGTGCTGTCCTGAAGAGAATAAAGCTTTACTGATTTGAAATGGTTTTAAAGAGAACAGGAAGTTCAACCATTTCATCAAAGGGTTGGATTTTTGTATTTTTTTTTTCACCAGTCTTGGAAGATTGACTTTTTTTTTCTTTTATACAGAGAAAGTCCATCTTTTGTCAGTAAGATGCTAATGTCAAATCTATCTAGCGTGCTGAAGAGTGATATGGAAATGGTGATTAAGTGCTGCTCTGTGACAAGTTGAAAGTGTGTTGGAGAAAATTGGAAAAAAGGCAATCTGAAGAGAGTGCTTCTAATCCAAATTGAGCAGATGAAAACAAAAAAACAGAAGAAAAGGGTGTGGACTGGATAAAGATAAGAGGAAATCATTTCGAATGTGGTTTGTAAGAGCTTTCAAAAACCAGAATACATTGATTTTTCCCAATACATGGACCATAAAACAGTTCCAGTCACAAATGTAAAAGCTGTTACGTCATCCTTTGCTCACATAGTGGTAATTCGTGATATTTGACCGAGCTGACCCTTTAAAGATCTGATTTGTATGCCGTCCCATGTGGTTCTGAAGAACAAGGAGGCTATCAATCCGCCAAGATGAAAAATGGTGTGGCCCTCCTCCGTCGTTCTCCTCAGCATCTTTTCTCATCTCGTCTGCGTCCCTGTTTCTACTCTCTCCCAGTTTCCTTTTTCCCTCTCTCGGCTTCGCTGTTGGAACAGTGTTTGTTTAATGTGGCGTCGCCATGGTTACCCGTCTGCCACATTGATGTAACGTTCGTTAATCATCAACTTATCACGCTGCGACCTAGACGCATGCATGCTGAAGTCAGATATAGTCAGATATGAGGTTTTCTGCTGAGGAACACAAACAAATGGAGCACTTAAAGATAATAAACAGATTGAGGGGTGAACTTGTTTAGGTGGGTCTTTGTTTCTCCATATAGAAAATAAAAACGCTCATGGATATTTAGAGTATTCCAAATGCTCATTTTAATCCTGCATTTATTCTTTTCATGAGCTTTCCGAGTCCCTTTCCGTTAACATGACAACAGACAGGCTATGTCGCGCCTCCTGTTTCAGTGACATCACTACAGGCGCCACGCCAGTCCCCTAAAAACCGCTTTATCGTCTCCTCTTGCTCCTTCTCTTTATTTTTCCTCGGGGCCCTATTGATCTGGAGTACAAATCACAGATGCAACAAGGAGACATATTGCTGAAAAGGTTAGACAAGAGGGGTGATGAAACAAAGACACGGAGAAGCGGAAGGAGAACGCAGGGAGAAAAAGACAAATATCTTCACTTTTGTGTCTGAATCACCGCCATGCCCAATGTCTCCTGTTAGTTGTCTGAAATCTTGTGCGAGTTCACTCTTCAAAGGTTTGTTCTAAATCAAAGCCATGTACCTGTGGAATCTGTTCTGGTCAGGGAGAAAGCCTGACTGGAACATGTTTTGCATTGTGTGGTGTTATTGGGTGACTGGAACTTTAGTTTTGTTTAGTTTTACTGTAAATGACTCAGACAACATTCATAGGAAATAAGCAACAGCTTTTTACAAATAAGGAAATCCAATAAATTACATACAATTTGTATGAAAACTCTGATCCAACCACCAGAGCAACAATGGGCAGAGTTTCACCAGAAACCATGCATGGCATATCCTATGTACCCAAGACAAGAGAACATCCAAGCTAATATTAGAGCATAAGTCAAAAGCCTATCTTTCTGATGGTATAGGGGTGCATTAGTGCCTACGGGGAGCTTACACATTCGGAAATGCACCATCAGTGCAGAAATGTATATACATATTTTAGAACAACACTTGCATCTATCTAGACAATGTCTTTTTAGAGAAGGCTTTGCCTATTTCAGCGAGATAGCACTAAACCACTTACTGCAGTAAGTGCAGTACAACGACATGGCTTTGAAGTCAAAGACTCCAGGTGCTGAACTGGTCTGCCCTTCAGTCCAGACCTCTCTAAAAAGAAAACATTTGCCACAGACCCTACTTCAAACAAGAATAAGAAAACATTCCCCTCCAAAAACTCCAACAGCTATTTTTTTTTTTACAGATTTAGTACTCATGTCACCACCATGTGAGGTAGGACTCATCACCATGGTAACCAATTCAAAGAAGAAGAAGCTGGCAGGGTCCTGTGGCATCAGCACATAGTTCACATACTTCTTAGAAACCAGGTTGTTCCAGTGCTTAAAACCCTAAACAGTTAAACCCACTTCTGTTTCTGAACCTAATTATAAAAGCATGTCTGGAAAAGGAAACATGCACGCGCACACACACGCGCGCGCACACACACACACACTGTTAAAGAAGTCCAGTGACGAGCCTGTTTTAGCCATTATAACGCCAGTTTAAAAGTGAGTCTGGTCTTTTGGGAAGTGGACTGATCTGTGCAGACATACACTTTCCCTCAGACACACACGCGCACACACACACACACACACACACACACACACACACACACACACACACACATACAGTACTGCCTGTTGGGAAGTGGTCCACAGAGCACACACATCAAGACTGGCCTAGATAGACAGGATAGCAGGGGACACAAACACATAACAGCCTCTTCTCTTTATGCACGTAGACAGTCAAGGACACTCTCATGGCCTACATAGGTGGGTCATTTCATTCCACATCTTCTTCTTGTCTCATATTGAAAAGTGAGGGAGGACAAGGAGGAGAGGAAAGAAGGAGAGGAAACAGGAAACGTGCCAACAACTGGCACATTTCAAGGAAGATACTATGATAATCAGAATAAAGGGAAGGATAAACCCAAACTGACTAAAGGATAAACACATAGATCAAGTAGTGAACCCCCTGACTTTTTGTCAGCTAAACTTGACTAATGCGTGTTGCCATGGATACAGCACCTCACAGTGTCTCTTCTGTCGGCGAAGGGCAGGTCACATCCATAACACTACATTTTTATTGTTGTTTGTCCTTGTTTTAAAGTGACATTGGAGCACACGGACTCACCCTCACCCTCTAAAGCAGTTATCCTGATGAAATATTGTAATGTTTTTTATGCATTAAATTGTTGAAAAGGAGAGGAGGTCATGACGGTAATGAGCTGCATTATAAAAACTGTTGGATTCAGTGTGACTACAGACTAAAGGTCAAGCTCTCCCAACACTCATTTGCTTTTATTTTAGAGGATTTTTCTTACCACAGTTATGGCAGAAATAAGAATACAGAGGAGTAGGAGGTTATGTTGTAATCCTTAAATAATTCAGCGAAATGCAAATTGCTGGTCACCTTTCATGTCAGAGTTTTAGACTAATGACTAATCTTATGTTGAGAAATGATAAAGTTACACCGTAAAAATACCATGATGATGTCATTTCACTCAGTGTCAGCTGCTACAACACCAGATTTTTGATCAATATCTTTAAAATTACCGGAATTATGTCAATTCTTGAGTTTTTATAGAGTTAGTTGGCTTTGGTCACCATCTTGAATTGGACTCCAAAAGTTAAAAAATGCTGCTGAATATAGTCTAGCTTTTGAAAGGTATCAGTTTTGGCAACATTATATGAAACAAGATAGCATCTTTACACTGGCTGCCCTTTGTTTGCTCATGCGAGCTGTCATTTAACCTTTTCAGTCTGCCAGCATGGCTGCATAATAGGAAAACCAACACACTTCCTTGAGCCCTAGACTCTGCATAAGACCTTTGAAGGCCCATCTCCTTACCTGCAATAGGTGATCTGACAGCTTTCAGCTCAAGACACAGAGACAGATAAACACACGCACACTCACACAGACACACAAATAAACACAGTCACATCGCACCCCTGTTTGTTTAATCTGTCTTGCCTGGATGCTGTCACCCAGCAGGGTGATGCTCACAGCGTGCTGTGTGTGTGATTAGGTGTGAGTTTGTGTTAATGTGTGTAAGGCTGCTCCTCCGTAGTGCAGCCGTTCATCCATGACGAGCCCGCCACAGGCCTGACCAATGACTCCATCGAAACTGAGAGCTCGGTAAAAAAAAAGACTAAAAAACAACCACATGCTTGAAAGCCATTTGTACTTAAAACATCATTTCCCGAGTGACAGATGTAGACAAACATCAAGTTAGCAAGAATTTCATGGGTTGTTAGGGTAGCGCTGTAAGAGATTCACATAAGTAGAAAGTAAACCTTTAACATAATTTTAAACTGCATATGTCTTCCAAGAAAAAAAGCATATGAATCAGCATAAAAATCTGTAGTTTAGGATTTGCGGCCTCATCACACTAAGATTACAAGAGATTATGCATATTAATATTCACAGGTTTGAAGATTTGACCAAAATAGCAATAACACCATCAACATAAAATGATTTTAATTTAAATATCTGGCTTGAAAAACTTATTTTACTGTATGGTCAGAAAAAGTTTGCTTGCCTTCTTCTATCAAGAATAAAGAGGCTTCCAGGTAAGTTTTAGATACAAACATACACACAAAGAACCACTTCTGCTGTGTTGTGAGGAAAATTGGTAGTTTCTCTACAGCTACCCTGAAGGTGCTGACATTCCTCTGCAGGTTTCCTCCTTCTGCCACTTTTATCCTCTTTTGTTGTGTTCGTCTATTCTTTTTTTTCCCTCAAAAGAATCTAATGTAAAATAAGTTATGACTGTAGGTTGTGTATGGTGGTGTGGTGTCTCTGTGCACTGCTGGTGTGTGTGTGTGTGTTTGCTTGTGCACGTGTGTGAGAATGTGAGTGATTAGAGGCTCTAATAAGGGCAGGGACTTCATCTTCCCTCAGCAGACCTTCACGTCCCAGGAGTCTGAACATACAATTGAAACAGAGGGCAAGACTTCTGTCATACTGCAGCTTCACTCAGGCGTAGTTTCACTGTGGGTGAAGTATTGGGACATCGCAGCATTTTACTTAAGAGTTGCCCACCAACAGATGACAAATTACCAATAAATGTCCACAATGTATTTTGCTAACGGACAAATCGAATAGACTCCAACAGATAATGTTGAAGTTTTGAACCCTAACCCTGACAATCCCATTAAAAATATGCAATAAATTACATATTGTGACTAATGTCGCACAATATCTGTAAAATTGACTGATTTGTAGTCATTTTTGTGTTTATAAAATCAGTTGGCTGTTGTAGACATCTTGATCTGTCCTGGGTCCAAATAGTAATCAACTTTTGAAGTACATCCACACAATCTGTTAGTGTTTAAAATACGTGTTGTATCAGTCTCACCTACTACCACACTGAATTTTAGCTCAGTATTTGTAAAAACTGACCACATTAGATTCATTTTTGTGTTTTTTCTGTTCCGTTAGCTGTGGCAGCCATCTTAAAGTGGTTTGACTCCAAATATTAATCCGTTTTAAGGACAAATCCATCAATTATTTTAATAGTTTCATTAAAATCCATCAAGTGGTTCATTTGCTAACAGGCAGACTTATTAACACATCTCAATAAGAACCTGTATTTGTTGGTTTTTCTTCTATTGGAACGTCTGTGACTAAATCGGACATTTTCTTTCAAAATAGTAGCCGTTTTCTGTTTTCACAACATACAGCCTAATGCCTGTTTAGTTGGCCCTTCTCCCACTGTTTGATGTAACATAATGTAAAGTACTTCCAGTGCAAATGTAAGTTAAGGGATAAAAAATAAATAAAGTGAGGTTCTAATACTGCAGAAATGCTACGAGTTTTATTCCCTATTGAGTCATGAATATTTGATATCATAGGAAATATTCTGAAACCAATTTTTCAGGAGCTTTTAGGCCTGCCATTTGGCAAAAAATGCAATTTATTCTGCTGGGTTTCAAGTTTCAATAATGGATCTGTACAACCACTGGCCTTCGCTGTACAGAGAGTAAACTGCTCAGATTTACTGAAAGATGGGATTTAGTTCTCCAACTGCAAAAAGTGCTGGTATTTTTTTAGGAGTAAAACACCAGAGGGGCTCCTTTGATGAGAGAGTATATCTGTTTGATGAATGGAGGGCACGTTTTGATAAATGCGTTGCACTCGAAGCCGAAAAGCGGATGAGTCGGCGGCAGGAAAATGCAAGTTTATGGTGCTCGCTTTGAAAAGATCTCCATCGTCTGTGTTGGACATTATCCCTTCTGTTCTTTCAGTGTGATTACACAGACTCTGCTCACTGAGATTTATTGTTGCATAACTGATGTCAAAGTGCCAGAGTTTCAGCGCGACCTGTCCTCCCTCCTGTTACGCACAGACAAACCCACCCAGGACCAGAAGGAACTGTAGCAGGCAAATCTGAGTCCTCAGGCAACCTCGCTCTCTAAGGTTGGAGATAAATAGGGGCACCGAACACACTTCTTCCCCTAAAAAACATTTAGCGCATGCTTTTAGACTGGGGTAACAATGATAAAACCTGTCTAATAACTCAATATACAGTACAACTCCAAATCTGATAAAAATTGAGATGTTGTGTAAAATGTAAATTAAAAACCGAACTCAATGATGTGAAAATCTAAAAGAAACTATTTTATTCACACAAACATAAAGAAATGGCACTGTTTAGTTGAAAAAAATAAGGTACAGTAATTTTGAATTTGATGGGAGCAAAACATTTCAGACAAGATTAACATGTTTCTGTTAAGCATCCCTTTTAATGCATCCCCATACCATCAGAGAAACAGGCGTTTCAATTGTTTTTAATAACAGACTGGATAGTCCCTCTCCTTTCTCATAGCACTGCTGCCTGTTTTTATTTATTTTAATGCATCCCCACTTTTTTTACAAATTCTTTAATATTACTTTTAATCTGTTATCTAATTCAGAGTTCACTGCGGTTGGGGATATATCTGAACTGGTTCACCTGTACCCTAATTCCTCCTCCAGCACCCGACCTGCCCTGGACTTTTGTGTCTAAAACCTAACTTTGTATTAAATAATAATGTGTTCGGAACATCGTCATCATCATACGGACATGTGCAACTTGCGAGAGGGGGAAAGTTCTTAAAAGCAAAACTGGAGATTAAGACACAGTTAAGCCCAGTTGGTAAATTGGTCAATAAAATTTCATTGAAGGTGGCATTAAAAAGTTTTAAATTTGACTTGCTAAAAGCTGCAGATACCCTATAGTTCTAATTGAACAGATATGGTGTGTTGTTTTTCCACAGCACAGAGCCACTCAGAGGTTCATTACGACATTTGCTGGAAACTTTAGACCACATCAAATTCTGGTTTTGCTGCACAACAACAAGCAGCTTAAGTGTAAAGACTCGTGGTTTTTCCACTTTGCGTTTTACAATGTTTCGTGTGTTGATCTTATTGTCTGAGTTCCCCGTAGAGACGACAGATAGTGTTTTGTATCTTGTATTGTTTTTGTGGTTAGTTCCACTGCAAATGCAAGAGGCTGTTACTGTAAAAGCTTGGGAGATGGATGGATTAATTCACAGAGGAAAGGAAACGCATGAATTAACTCCAAATGATTAGCTGAGTGATAGAACGGACAGGGAGAAGTTGGGACAAGCGTGTGTGTGGGGGTGGGGGGTGTATTGTGGGTATGAATATTATAGAATTCTCTCTACTCTTGTCTTTCTGTATCCCTCAGCCGCTCCTGCATTGTTGTCAAAACTTGGTGAAACACTGTTGAGACAATATACTTCTTCTTGTCTCAGGCCTGGTTGCTCCTTTTCCAAATGCTCCAGCTGTGAGACATGTGCCACACTCTGAAAACGTGAAGCTGCACGATCAGCAAAAAATGGCACAATTAGAAATTAATCTATATCGAACACTGCTACTGCTACTTTAGATGGTCTGTTCATAGCTTGTGAGATAGACAGATTTTCTGTGGACAATCTAGAAACTTGACCTAAAAATGTTCTATTTTTTCTTTATCATTTTTTAACTGCTTAATATCAAACGACAGTGTTGACATCATGTTCTACTAGTGAGTAAAGATGAGAGCTTCTATACAAAACAGCTAATATAATAAAACGTGCTTCAATATTCCTGTTTGAGCCTATTGTCCTGTTGGCTTTAAACAGATATAATTTAAATATTAGAGTACAAGAAATACTGGAGGTGAAGTCAGAAAGGGGAGCTGAAAGCAACCGAGGGAGCGGGAAGACGCTTCAGATCCAGAGTCATTATTTCCACTGGTGGCTTCAGTTGGATCAGTTGAGAACCGTGTGTGTGTGAGTGTGTAGAAACATATGTCCAAACATGCACACACACAGACGGAGGCAGCCAGGCAGGCACAATGCATGTGGGCAGGCAGCCAATTGAACACACATACACACACACAGTGCTGCTGGTGCCGGCGTATCGTCCCACCAGAAATGAAGACTGAGGCCCGATCGCTCTAACAGCAGAGGACAGCCTCTGGATAGATTTCCAATACCCAACCAGAGGCTTAAGCAAGACAGAGTCCCAGATAATCCTCCCGCTTTCTTCTCCTCCTCCAGAGCTCTGTAGCTTTATTCTTCCTCCCTTTGCCCTCACCTTCATCACTCACTCCCTTTTTCTACAGTTCCCCCTCTTCTCTATCCTTTTTGTTACACTGCCAGGGTGCGTTTTCCACTCCTTAGGTCCTTACTTATGTCTTCAAAAAGCATCTTTATTTCTCGTAGGCCTCCTTCAGTCTCACTCTTTCCGTGTGTTTTTCTCTTTCCTTTTTGTCTCTCAGATGATGTTTTACTTAACAAGCAGCTGTCGTTGAGTCGCGTCCTCAAGTTATCATCACATATAAGACACTGGAGTTTATTTCCTCTAACAAGTCAGACTATAGTCAGCTACTATCCCTCAAAATCATAGCTGAAAATCTGTTCAACTGACTAAGGTGTAGTCATTTGCTGATGTCAAAGGTTGATTAGGCTGTGGCAGCCATCTTGAATTCAAATGATTCCTGTTGATCAGGTGTAAATATGTCCAACGATTACTTTCTGAGGGTTTCATTAAAATCCATCCAAACAGAGAAATGAACACACACAGAGACACAGACAATTACAAGACTGACCGCCTCAAAACGGACTTACAGTGGACTAAGAAGAGAGGACATAGAAAACTAATGTAAGGGTTAAAGAAGGGCTCAAGCAGGCAATGAAGCAAGTTATGATTCGTGGCAGAAATATTGAGGGATATTTTAAAATCCAGAGTTAAAAATACTTTAAAAAAAGATAAAAACATACATATCGACAGAAAGGTTGTACTGTTTTTTTTGTTCATGTATTTTATTTAAGGAAAAGTCTTGTGTTTATTCCTGTTTAGTGATCCAAAAGTGTGTTTTAAAAAAAGTTAATAAATGTTGCCAACTTCTTGAATTGTTTCATAAAATGACATCCATCTGATAAAATTTCAAAAATTTGATCCACCTTCCTGTTGCGCCTGTCTCCATTCCACACCTTTGAAACTTCAAAATGTCAAGTAGGACCCATGCTTTTCTCTTACAGTGCTGGGAAGACTCAACCTAACAACTTGTAAAAATAAATAAAAAATGATGTATTAAAAATGTCTCCAATAAAATCACTGAGCAGATCAAATCATCTGAGTGAAAGTGAGCTGGCAGCCCGGGTGTCCAGCACCCAGGGTAGCCATCACAAATCAATTACCATCCCTAACAGAGGTATCATCATGCCTGTGGCACAGTGCCCGCAGAGAAAATTACTCTCTGATTGCACTGCTGCTGAAAAAGAAAGTGTGTGTGTGTATATGTGTGCGTGAGGTTTACTGCTGGTGTGATTCCACAGGTGAGAGTGTTTGTTCCAAAGCTCCATCATGTACAGCAAGAAGTCAAACAAGTGTCAGTGTGTTTGGCTGTGTTTCCTCTTATGCATGCCTGATGCACTCACAACTCAGAGAAGAGTCCTAAAAATAAGAGTTTTCAGATGTAGAACAGCTGTCAGACAGAACAGGAACATGCAGAATAAATGAAACTGAGGACTAAAGACGCAGAGGAATCAGGAGGCGTAACATAAAGCTTTACAATATTAAATATATTTTGACTTCCTGTGTCAGCTGTAGTTGTTTGTCCCTGACATTTTACAACATTATCTGTAAAATTGACCAAGTTAGCTTAATTTCTGTGTTGCCTACTGTCAATTACCTGTTATTTTGAATCAGAGTGACTCCGAAAGCTAATCGATTGTAAATGTACGCTCAGTGATAATATTCTGAAGGTTTAATTCAAATCGGTTCAGTGGTTCTTGAGATATTTTGCTAACAGACAAACTGGGCTGACACCAACAGTGATTGCCAAAGTTTTCAGCAAAAAAAAATAACTGCACAATGTGTAATGCTTAAAGTATGCCCTAAGAATAACCAGCTACTATTACATCTAATCAGCTGAATGCCTGTAAAACTGACTGAGTTCCTGCAATGTTTGAGCTTGCACAGGTTGCTTAGCTGTGGTGGCCATCTTGAATTCGGTTAACTTCACAAGTTAATTAGTTTTAGATGTCCATCCAGTGATTAAACCACCATCACCTTCTCCTTTAAAGGCGGGCAAAAATAATGGAACTGCACATGCCTCTAAATTGTTTCATGCTAGTGGTTATCTGATGGGGAATGTTAAGGCTTTGAATGGAGCATCCGAAATAATTAGAGGAGAAGAACAGAGTATAAATAACCACAGGTGATGTTTGTCTTCCATCGATCTGTCACACGAGCCACTATCTGTCACACAGCTGTCATGCTGCTGTCAATGAGCCAATGAGGACTGAACTGTCCATGGTGCTGAAACCACCACCCAAGCATGCAGCTTTACACACATTTAAGTATCCGCCACAATAAAAGCACCTAGACAGAATGCACTTATAGGGTTTAAATGACCATGATCAGTTGATGCTGAACTCTACAAACTACACCTATTCACCAAAGGTCAAGAAGTCAGGGGATAACTGTACACAAATTGTTCAATAAGAGGCATTATAATTCCTTCCATTATAATTAAAAGAACTACTTCATAAGTATGGAGGTCTTCCTCCCATTAAAATATGTTAGAGGCTTCATGCTTGTTGTCTTATGGTATATATAAATAAAACACACACACACACAGAAAGGCCTTCTATAATAAAATAAATCGAAGTGGCAATAATGTGCTATAGTCTGCAGGAATCCCACTGCATCCTTCAGACAGCAGGATGGACACGACAGCTGCTTCTGCAGGTACAAACCCAGCAGCATGTGATGATCTGCTTCACGCTGCAAACTGTTGGTAAAGGTGCCACGCTGCGACACACACACACACACACACACACACACACACACACACACACACACACACACACACACACACACACACACACACA
>JAVKLF010000053.1:8049852-8060660 GCA_034783495.1 Millerichthys robustus
GATTTACCAATAACATCTAGAGGAAGATAATTTATTGGACTTAGTTCTTTTTGTTTTTTATTTGATCTTATCAGCAATTTCCTGCTTTTTAACTTTTTATCTCACCTACAAATAGTTAACATGAACAGTATATTCATAGTTTCTTTTGAGCACTTTTTGGGCTCTAACTCTTTTGTTTTCAATTATTTAAGTCATTTTAGAATACAATACTTTAGCTCATTTATGACGTCGCAGTAATGGCTTTTGTACTTTAAAAAAATTACCTGTATTTACATTTTTAGCCTCATGAAAATGCATTGAGTTCTCTTCAAATTATTGAAAAACTATGTTCTCTCTTCTTCATCATACTCGCTTAATTTTTTTTAACTTTTGGTTACGGCTGTTCTGATTTGATCTTTTAGTCCTTGTTTACATCATTTTAACTTCAACAACTCTGTTTCTGCTTATTCAGCAAAAAAAGGTAAATTCAGTACTCAGCAATTTGGCAGTTTTTCTGCATTTTGTTTCTAGTTATATACTGCTTCTCTCTGCAGTTTCTGCACTTTAGAAGTTACTTTAGAAATATTTTGACATTTTTCTATTTGTAATTCTGAACTGTGAACAAATTGGAGTTGTGTTACGTGTGCACAACATGCCACATTTTCATCTAACAATCATTAATGGTTGATTAATTTGTAGTTTGTTGTTGAGTTCCATCATGTCTTACCTCCCCTTTGTATTCCCCATATTTAAGGCATCTGAAACGCGCCTAAAATTCGCAACTTATAAAATCCTTCTGCACAGAGATGGACGAGTGTGTATGCTTATTTAGGAACTTTCTCGCCAGATCTGCTCACTCAAATCCAATTTTCACTTTTCCCCACAAGTCTGCATGGCTTGATTAATAGGTTTAAATCAATACGGCTGCATTTCTGCACAGTTTGGCTCTAAATGAAAACAACCTGAAAATTAAACGAAAGCTATCCATGTGTGAAGACAAGCGTGCGTGTGTATTTGTGTATGTGTGTGTGTGTGAATGTACGCGTAATAGGGATTTTTAATAAGTCAAATATCCAAAAGCATTTGTTTTTGTTTAGGAGAGTATATGTAAGAGTGGCTTACAAAGGCAGAGAGATGCAGCCAAGCTTCTTAAATCCATTTTTAATGTATTTCTTTTTCACTGGAGAGGGGAGAGTCTCTGCAACATTGCGCACGCACACACACACACACACCAATATGCACACCGCATGTGAGTAACTTGAACAATAAGAGTCACATACTGTATATGTGTACAGCTACATGCTGAAAAAAAATGCATATGTATGTATTACCACCAGCTGAGACTGGTCAGGTGGCTAAGCTGGACACAAATGTGCCCTGGAGGGGTTTGTTTTGTTTTTGAAATACAAGACTTTGACTCTGAAATTAAAATCTATTTTAGGACGAGCTCCTTCAGCTCTGTTTGGACAGAGACAGGCACGAAGACTGGCTTCTGAGGGGTTTAAAGCTGGCATTTAAATGCTATTTTTAATTAATTGCATTATCCTGACGTTTTAATCGCATATAAAGTCGAGTTTATGACTTTAACAGAGCTGTTCATTAGCAATACTATTAATATATGCACTTTTTCCCCAACATAAGCCAAATAACAAACATGTTGGTTTGGAATAATGTATGCAAGCTTTAAGTTTTGGTTGATTGCTTCAAAAATCATGAAGTAAACAACCAGAATGTTCTAACTGATTAAATGAATGGTTTCACTAAAGTCATCCAGCTGGCTTGAGGTGTTAAGTTACTGCACTAACCGTGTATTTTTATCTGGAATGATGTCAGGCTGGATCTAGACAGTCGAGTCGCATCCAGAGAGGTAGAAAAACCTCGAGGATGTCAAGATGACGAGGCCTCACAGTCACTGCATAATCTTCGAATTGCTCTGCACCTCAAGCAAGTTAATCACTTTGACTTTACACTTTTAAAAAACAGAGTTAGAGTTGATGTGGTGTCACACAGCAGGTGCACTGGAACCTGCAGCTCCAAACTGAAAATTAACACCAGTCTATGGTTTTAAATTGATTAAAATGACATAAGACGGTGTGAAGGTCAGACTAAAAAAAAGGAACAAGCTAATACAATTTCTGCTAAATATCATTTTAAATTGTATTTACTCGAATTTACTGTGCTTTCATAAAATGAAATAGTTTTTCAAAGTTTGCTGTGGTTGTGCTTGCAGCAGTTGCTTTGCATTATAATTCTGGAAATGTGCAGCAATTTGAATGTGCAGTAAATAGGAAACCTTTTGCATATTTACGTTAACTAAAAACATGTGCGCATTAGTTGTTGCACCGGACTTGATTTGCACTCGCGGCAAGCCATTTATGAAAACTTAAATTTGCAGTTTACCATCTGCAGAAGGTATAAACACTACGCCATGATTTAAGATTATTTTGAGTCTATGCTAATTTCTCCTCGTCTCCTGCAGGCTTTGCTCCAAAACCCAAACAGTCCTGTCAGCATGCATTTGGAAAGAGTCAAAAAAGCTGGCATTTTCTTCCACACCACTGGCACTTTCCACACATCATGAATGTTTTCATAATTTCAAGAAATAAGCAAAGAATTTTAACAGATCACAGTTCCCTTTTTGATACTTATGACAGTATCTAATGTGAATCACAAAATATTTTTTTTTTGTAAAAGTACAATTAAGTATGTGTGTTCAGAGAATAATGCCAAACACTCCCTACAGACTAACCTGCTCACCAAATATCTCAGGCAGCACCAGTATTAGAGCTCTCTGTCATCATCCATTCATCCAAAAATGCCGTCTGAGAAGCAGAAGATCAAAAATGTTGAAACACTGCTGACAACCCGTCCATCCGTACGCTGAAGATTGTGGTCAAGTAAATATTGTGGGAATAATCCTTCCTTTAGTAAAGAGACAAGACCCCAGTGAATTATGAAAAAAGAGGGATTGTTTTCAAAAAGAGGGATTTTAGGGGGGGAATGAGGTGAAGAGAGGCTTAGAGGAGCAAGAGGATGAAATCCTTAGATGGAGAGGGCTGGAGATAGTTAATCCTTTCCTTCTGATCTTTGCCATCTATGAATGACATGCTTCGTGATGTCCTGCTCGCTGGCTTGTGCGCTGGTGTGCATCTGAGAGGCGTGAGCGTGTGTGTGTGTGTGTCTGAGAGGGAGAAGGAGCGACAACGGCATTAGGTTGCTGGCGTCACGCGCTCCGCTTTTTCCAAGTGTGCCGCTGTGTTTTGTGATTCCGGCACTCAGCACGCGCCGGAGTGTGCGTGTTTGTGCGGATTTCCAGCGCGTCCTTACAGTGTCGGTCGCCCTCTCCTCCGCTCCCCTATATGTGTGCGCGGGAGAAAATGCGTGCGTGTTTTGCGCCTTGTCAAATATAGTAACATTAGTGCCTGCTGCCTCTGTCTGCCTGCAGTGACAGAGGGAAGACGAGGGAGGTGGAATGTTGAGCGGGGGATAATACCAGGGAGTTGAAGCTGAGAGAAGGCACGGGGGAGGGGGGGGAATAGAGGAGAGGTTTGTCAAAGAATTTAAAATAAAAAAAGTGGGAGAGAGATGAAGGTAGAGGACAGGAAGGGATGAGGTTTATGGATGAGAGAATAAAAAGGGAGATGCTTGTTAAGGAGGGAGGGAGGGATCAGGTGAAGATGAGAATCTCCCCCTGCCAGCTTTTCTCCTCCCTCCATTTCGTCTTCTTTTTTTGTCTCGTCCTCACGTCTCCCTTTCATTTTCATTCTGTTCCCTGTGGCATCTCTCGGAACGGCTGCTTTTGTGTGAATCTGTGTGTGTTTGCTTACATATGAATGAATGTCCATACATTTTAGAGTGTTACATCATCAGGAGAATAACGTGATCATCTGGAGAGGAAAGTAACATACGTTTGCTTTAAGGTTTGGTGTAGCTCTAGGTATCGATAGTGTGAGACACAATTACCAATTTTCACTACAAACAAAGATGGAAGGTGTGTGTGTTGGGGAAGTTATGAATTGATCAGGGGATTTGGTTTGTTTGCACACACAACCATATAATTACTTGGCCGCTCTTCTTTACATGGAGTGAATCGTGGCTGACACACACATACACAATAAGCTGTTAATGAGCATGTGAATCAATAGGCACAGTTTGGCAGCAGTGAAATGTGAGGCTGTTCCATGAGGAATTGAACCAGAACCACTCACTTGTGTCAGTTGTGGTATATGTGGGGAGAAGCAGTTTTGTATCCATCTGCCAGCAACAGGCAGACTTCCTATCTTTCATATTTTTGCTACTGTTTTTTGTAATATAATCTAATCATGCAAATGAAAAGCTGAGATTCACTTCCTGTAGCAGCCCTTTTGAAGCCATGTGCAGCTCACGTCGCCTCTGATGGGTTCCTAAGAAATGGATAAAAACAGATTTATTTAGTGCTGTGTATGTTATTTTCCAATATTTTTATACTTTGTGCAACATTTCACAACCACTTAAAACCCTAGAAACAGTGGACAGATTAAAGGTAGGTCATAATTAGAATTTTATTGATCTTGCCTGCCTAAAATATACAACACATAATTTTATGTCCATATTTACAAAGAACGTGCAGCATGTGGAAGAACCATACACAGCTACAACAGGCTAGCATCTCTTCCTCATGATGCTTACCAACGTGGTCACGCAGGACAGACAAACTAACGCAGATATATGTATCAACACTATCTCCCTTTTGCCTTCACTCTAATAGGCTGGCTTCACTGTTGTCCCCTTTCACAGTTTTTACTTAACACTGTCGTCGCACACATATACGAGTCAGCTTCGTCTACATTTGCACACAGTGGAGTTTACCGAAGTATTTGCTCAGATCAAGTAGAACCATTACCTGGTCCACTGCCTGCTGCAGAAACCTATAAATACCATCAGACCGTTAATTGTCTGGTTTCCTGTTCAAAACGCAGGCACGGTGCAGGGTTTGTTAATTTAGCTATTGGCAAACATAAAACCTGTTTTAGCTGCCAGTCGTGCTTGGCAGAACTCGCTAGAATGACTGAAATAACAATAAAGGTTCAATACGCTGTCATCCAGAAAACTTTTTGTCCATTTGGGAGATTTCAAAGTAAAAATGAAACCCTTTTCAGAGTGCCACAGTCGTAGATGGAAGTGAAGAAGCATTAGTGCTAAACTCTGTGACACTTTGTCCTGATGTTTTGAAGCATGTAACCATATATTAAAGCGCCTGTAGTATTTCAGTGTTTAACTTTGGTTTTCAGCATCCTTGCATTTTGCAGCAAAAAAAATGACTGAAGCCTGTGATGTAGCCTGAAAGCATTTTGTGATGAATAAAATGAAAAGCTTTCATGCATCAAGCTTATCTTCATCTGCAGGCTCTTACACTGACTTCTGAGATTCATAATGGTCCCAGCCTTTTGTGTAAGAAGGAATTATGAAAATCAATCAGATTTTTTCCTGATGCTCTCTGAGCTGTGCGTCCTGCAAAGCAGAATGAATCTGGTTGTTGCTTAAAATACACAACCACACAGAGAATTGAGAAAGACTTTAAAATGATGCACTAATTGGAAAAAAAACCTCTTTTCTCTTACTGTTAAGAAGGATATTTTTAAAACTGAAATGAGTAGTGGGTTTAATGTTTGTTTATGCAAAAGGAAAGTTAACTTTTGGAGACTTTTTTCCTGCTTGTTGGGCAAAAAAAGCTTTTGTCGCAGGATCCAGAAGTGATTGCGCCTCCTGCCAAGGCAGTTTTTATAGTCAAGTCTGCTCCAACAAATATTTGGGAAATGTGTGTTAGGATAGTTCTTAGTGATAATTTAACAAAAAACATGTATTTATAACTCTAATTGTCTGCTTTTCTATTACCCAGTATTTCACTGTCAGATGAATGTATAACATAGCTGCAGGAGTATTGTTTTTTATTTATTATCCCTGATTTGCAATTAAATCCCAGCAGTTGTTGTCTGTTGCTTCCAATATTGATGACATATGCCTTTAATTGCAATCTGCTGCTTAATTATAAGCTGCCTTACATTGATGATCCGCACCACTTGCTTTCTTTTTTTCTTCCCTAGATCCTTTTTCTTTACTCTCTCTCTCTTCCCTTTGTTTCTCACAGTCAACCACGTGCCTGGCTTGTTTTGTAATTTACTCAGCTATTGAGTGTCAGTAATGATGAATTGACCAAAGGTGTTGCATTAAAACCACATCTTGGCCAGGCACGCTCACCCCAACAATTTCTGCAGAGGGCAAGATACTTCAGGGCACTATCTGTCTCTTTATATGTACACACACAGACACACACACACACACAGGGGAATTTATTTTGTTCATGGTGTCATCCCAAGTGTCAGCTGTGTCTCTCTTTCCATTCGTCAGCATTTTCTATCACCCATGAATCAGCTTTTTTCTAAAGAAATGTTTTTATGGCTCCTTTGAACCAAACGGGTAATGAGGATTTTTCTGATAAAACTTAATTATGCATTAATCACATTTTCCTTTGATGTTTTTGTCGCACACCCATTGTTGAATTCTGCTCCTCACATTAATCTCTTCGCCCAAAATCTTTTAATGTTTTCCAAAACACATCAGATGGTGGTAACGTAGTAACATGAGCAGTTTTACTTACGTTACAAGAAAAAAATATTTTTATTCAAAGACAATAAATTAGCATTAGGTCTAATATTAACTATTCTGTTTTTCCAGTACCTTTCCATTGTCAGTTCCTTCTCCTGTGTCCTGCCACGTCCACCTACACCTGTTCCCTATTCCTATCAGCTGTAACCTTTTCCTCATTACTCCAGTATGTTTAGTCCTTCAGTCTACATTGTTTAACTTTATGACATGTCTGGTTCATCTTGTGCCTCCCAGTAATACCACAAAATCATCTGTTTGAGATCTACCTCCCAGTTTACACCATAACCGTGGCTGTAAATGTTTTATAATATAAGAAGGAATTTAAAATCCTAAATTTATTGTATTGTTGTGAATAAATCAAGTGTGATGCTGTATTTATTTTGATGATACATTTTTCTTTTTGAATTATAAGTCTAAATGTAGATAAAGATTTTCATCTTTATAAAATAAAACACATATAGCTCAAGGAGGCATGTCTGAGATCTGTATAAAGAACTCCAGTGTTTTTAATGCAGTTTTCTTGCAATCTGTCACTGCAGGATGAAATAAGTAGTTTGAGATTATGGGGCATTTTAGGTATGCACGCACGCACAAACTCACTTAAGGTTTATCCCCTCTGCAGCGCCTCATTAATTTGGTCTAGCTGATTTGTTCATAAAGGCGCTAAATTCATCACAGGCAGACAGATGGTTGAGAGGGATTTCCTGGGGAAGAGGGAAAGAGCTTGGCAGAAAGGAGATGGGAGTGAGATGGAGGGGAAAAAGAGAAAGTACGGAAGATGAAGAATTGAGGAGGTAAATGAGAAACAGCTCCAAAGAGAATGGAAAATAAAAAAGAGGGAGTATAGTAACGGAGAGTTAACTTTTAACTAAACAGTTTTCCGGAAATAATGTAAATGTCACCATATTGGGTTCAATTCTTTTAGAAAGTAGGGTGCATTTTATATGAGCATGATTAAAATCTGTCACCCTGAAACTCTTTTCATTTAAATTCTGTCTGTTAGCAAAACATCTTGTGAACCACTGGACAGATTTTAATGATATCAATGCACGTCTGAAGCCAACCTGAATAAAAATGGCCGTCACAACCAACTTTAGCAAATGGCTACAACTCAGTCAGTCTTGCAGTCATTGAGCTAAAATCTGGTGTGGTGGTAGCTGAGAGCTGAGATTACACAAGATCTTTGTTTATTTAAAAGCTTGTCATGCAAGACTTTAAGAAGTGCTAGTTTTTAAATGAAAGGCCAAGTTATCAGGATTTTCTTGTTCTTGGAGTAAAAAGTCTTTTTTTTTTCTTTTTATAAAGTATCAACTACCAAAATTAAGAGCAGGAAACTTGTAGCAATACAAATTTTCTTCCTCTCTCTCTTACATGCACACACACGTGGGAACATGTTTTTCCAGTCTCTCCTCTATGAATGATTTAGTGAGTGTGCCTCCAACAGGGCCACTGAAGAGGGCTCAGAAACTAGGTTAACTTAAGGTAAGCTCCACTGGTTTAAAAGGCCCACACATGGATGTTAACGGCATTTATTTCCATCTTTTTCAGCAGCAGATCACCTGCTTAGCAAAATTAGGTTTTGACCACAATCTCTTGTCTTACTGTGCAATAGTCTGCTTCAGATTTTCAATTTCGCAAATGTGCATTTCCGAGTTGGCTGCTTTTATCCCTGCTTGTCAGACTGTTGAGAAATTATTCCCAGCCTTATCATGTTCTTGTCCTTGCATAATTAAAACCTAGACAGTCAACATCCTGCTCCAGTTTAATTGAAAACAATCACGTGGCTCTGGCTTGTTTGCATCCCGAACCTCCGAAAAAGTTGATAAAGGAGCACTCCTGTTGAGAGAAGAGGGAGGAGGAAGTAGAAGAGAGGTTGAGTCATCATCAGTTTTTGTCCAATCGCTGCACTCTGCCTGTTGCTTTGGTAACGTGATGTCAGTGCAGCTCCTGAGAGGTTACTGAGCATTTGCGCAGAGGTGTGCGAGGTGTGGAGCAATTCTTTCTGCCTCACAAACGCAACTGTAGGACAACTCTGGGGTTAAATATCAAGTTGAAGCATTTGTTTTCTTGTTTTTCAGATGGTAAATTATTAAGACAATGTTCAGGACACGTGTCCTTTTCTTACCTATGCGGTGTGCATGAAACAGAATTTGCAAGAACTCTCTTTACTGGCTCCAAAAGATGAAGTTTTTGTCGCTTGGCAACATCAGTTTTATTGATCGCGAGTCAAAGTTTCCAATGAACGCTGCTGCCTCCGGGAAACAAAAGCAGTAATTTTTGTTGCTTGAGTTTAAAAGGTTACTCAGCTTCTTTTGTTTGCTTGTTTGTTTGAGAAGCAAGTTTTTTTTTCAGGATTGGTAAACCTTAAAAAAGGCTTGTAGGAGGGTTATGTATTTACATAAAGGAGGCTTTTGCCAAAAATGAGGCAAGATTCGTTGATCAAACATCTATGTGTTCTCAAACCAGCCTTTGAATGGTTTCTTCACTGTTTCACCCTATAACGGATCAATAAGCCAAGCATTTTAAAATGAACTTCACTGTTTAAAGTGTCTAAACTGGGCTGAACCACTGGATGATACATAAAACCCTCCAGCTCCAGTGCAAACCTTAGAAAAATATTGAAGACCAAGCATTAGGAATGCATATTGCCCACTACCTTTCAGATCAAATTTCGCCTTTTTTCTTTTGGCAGCAGGCAACAAAAAGCTTTGTTTGAACCTCTTGTTCCGTTCTGTTTTCTGCTAAATGTTTGATGACAGCACCTACAAACTGTAATTACGTGTTTGTGAGACTGACAGACAAAAACACAAATGGCATTTGTGAGTGAGAAAGCTGTAATTTGTGCGTGTGTGTGTTCGTGTCGATCTGACTGTGACAGAGCCGCCGTGCACGGCTGTGTTCGTATAACTCTGAGCCTATCTGTACAAACA
The DNA here is from genome assembly GCA_034783495.1 of Millerichthys robustus. Taxonomy (NCBI): domain Eukaryota; kingdom Metazoa; phylum Chordata; class Actinopteri; order Cyprinodontiformes; family Rivulidae; genus Millerichthys; species Millerichthys robustus. Next base: position 8,059,407 of record JAVKLF010000053.1, read on the forward strand.
AACGGACCCAAAAAGGCAAAAAGGAAACAGACATAAGAAGTTTGACATCTGTTCAGATACCCTGTAATCTTGTTGTCCACAGTCACTTCTGATAAATCACTTCAAACAAGGCTCCAAGGGTTTCCGCGGATCTTTTTCCATTCTTGTAACACACATCTTTTGATCTTTTGAAAAACATGATCAAACATTCAGGAGAATACTTATGTCAAATCAGTGATTAGAATAGTCTTAGACATGTACAATCATCAGAGGTAATAAAGTATTTTTTACTAGTTCTTTGACATAAATTAAGTGAAGATCAATGATCTGAGGGGACTGAGGTACATTGTTGATTCAATTCATCACATTGGCAGAATTACAGATTTTTCAGGAGTTATTATTTAAATTGTTGTAGTAGTTTCTCTTTTTACAACAGGGGTGTCAAACTTATTTTCACCAAGTATTACGGTGGTCCTCAAAGGGCCTGTTGTAATTAGCGGATCAGCCATAACATTATGACTACAGATGGTTGCAGTAAAAATCCACCCCCCTAATAATACTGCAGACCAAATTCATGGCTCATTTTTGCAGACATCACCTCCCTCCTGCACTTAGGGCTGCAATGGTCTTTAAAATAATGCCCAGAGCAGACTTCATCGAGACCCTATATTGTTTTGTTCACACTCTAACTGCTCAAAGCTGTTTTGGCTGTCTTCAAACTCCTTAAGCTTAAGGCTCATTTGTGTAAAACTGAGTTTTCTTCTGTGGATTGTAAAAGTTGTAGTCCTTTTATTCACTGTGCAGTGTTTAAAAACCAAATTCCCTGTTGGCAGTCATTGCATTGCAGGCATCCATCAGTGGTGCACAGAAATGAGAAGTCAGACTTTAATAATAAAAGCTGTTTTGTGTATGACACTATCACAATGTCCTCATCTTCCTCTCATTACCTCAATTTTCCCCATCTGGAGGCTTAGATGCAAATCCAGATCTGTGTCAAATAATGAGCAAATGATGCTTGGAAGGAAAAATCTCTTCTCCCCAGCTGTGTAATTAAAAGCCAGTATTCATTGAAATAAATAGGTTTCCTAGCCCATGAGAATAATCAAAATATATTCTTCCCATTCTCCTTTTTTATCCTCCATTTTGTCTGTCGTTACCCCCCATTATTCTTTCTCCGCCCCTGCCACCTGACTCCAACGCATTTATTAATCTGCTGTTCAATTCACAGTATCTGTGCTCTGTTAGCAGCCATTCATCTGGTCCTGTTTTTGTTTT
>JAVKLF010000053.1:8105767-8116938 GCA_034783495.1 Millerichthys robustus
GGTTTGGACATAGGAATCCTAGACCTCTGCAACATCATAGATTGAATTTCTTGTGCACTGTTAATGAATGACAAGTAAATAAAATACACATTAACAAATATGCGAGGAGTAGCTGAGCTATAAAAATAAAACATTGCCCAGTCTGGGAGATTAAAACTCCCCAACCTCTGTAAGTCTGAAGAAAAGAGTCAACATTTTAGGAATGTACCTTTAACACATCAAGCATGTTATATCAAGGTCACTTCCTGTTCGTTCTGCAACAGACAGCCTGGTTCTCCAGCCTCCAAAGAACTGGAGAAAGAACATTGAAACACCACCAATTAAAAACACTAATTTCATAATTGCAACAGAAGTCATGTAACAGCCCCACACACCTGGGGAGGATGATATGACGAGAGGTGTTCCGGACCACAGGACCCCCGCTGAGCTTGTTCTTCGGAGAACACTAAACGTCTGAGACGAAGAGAACAAGATGAAGAGCGACACTTGGCTAGTGTTAAACACAATGTTGGAGTTTTACCTTTTAGCAGCTTTGAGTGCCAGCTCCAAGATTTTGGCTTCCAGCAGCTGGATCTTCTCAGTTTTCTCTCTGAGCAACACAAACATCAAATGTAACATGACTGAAAAGCTTATTTGGGGGACTTGTTTTGAGCAGCTGCTGCTCTCTTCAGTCTCTCTTCAGTCTCTCTTTAATCTCAGAGTATTTCTCCTCCAACCACTCCACCAGCCTGGAGGAGGAGCCTGATCTAATTGACTCTGGCCAGTGTCTTTCTCCGTTTCTGGTTGGTCTCCATCAGGTGGAGCGAGACGGCGCCCTCAGCTGGACGTTCTGATTCTGGTTGTACTGTTCCTGTACAGAAAAACATGCAGTTTTAAAGAGACAAAGCATGTTTACAGCATTAAAAATAAGAAAAATCCAAATATAGTTGCAGTGCAGAATTTTACAAATACTTCTTTATCATTAAAGGCCCACATGTATTATATAAATTTGTAAGCTGTTTTGTCACAAAGTACACCATTTGTAAATAACAAAGCTACTATTGCCTATTACTTGGTGGGTAGAAGCATCAAAGAATGACATTGAATTTTAAAGATTGCAAATTTGTTGATCACCCTGTTGTAACTCAGATGCTGAAGCACATATTTTTCAATTCACAGGACTGCTAGACTGTGTAGTCTGTTCTGACCCTTTGTGACTAATATTGTTGTAATATCAAGCTATGAAAAATATTACTTGACTTAAAGTAATATTAAGATATTCTTGAAAATATTGCGATCAGGTTAAATTGGCCCATATATATATCAAATCCTCACTCTCCTAAATGAAAGCTCCTGGTTTATAAAGCAGATATGATGTAACTTGAATGAAATGTTTCATATTTAATTCATATCAAGTTCCATGAAACATGGCCTGTAACAAAAATTCCTCTCTCCTGTGAAATCCTTTAGACCAGAGTGACATGAAGGCTATTTGTCAGAAACTTCATCATTCTTTAAGAGTTACATATTTTACCAATCTCCCTCCCCCCCCCCCAAAAAAAAAAAAAATCAATAAAAAATTTCAGTGTATGTAAAATATTTATCTAGTCAATTTTAGACAACTTTGACTTATCTTTAATTTTTTCAACATTTAAATGTCATTTAACATTAGATTATTTTTGGCAAACATGGCTGAATAAGCTCTATTCAAACACATCTGTTATATGTTTGTACAAAGTATTATTTCAGTAATATTTAGATAATATTTTCAGATTACATATTTTTATCATTTATTTTATTACTGTTTTTTTTAAATCCACGTAAGGTAAATAATAATTCTACATAATTTCAGAAATCTCCCAAAACTCTATTTTAAAACAATTTTAGATGGATCATCAGTGAATATAGTCACTACTTCCATAAACTTTGCTTTGACTCACCTTTCCAGAAGGATTTCTCCTCTCCCTCTCTGAGACCCTCTGTCCTCCTGTCTCCTACAGGTCAACATGATGTGATGTGATAATTGTTAGTGTATCAATATCATCATCATCATCATCATCATACACTTATGATAATCACAAGTTCACTTAAGCCTCTCTCGTACGTTGTGAAACCAGCTTTTTATTAGTCAAACGGAGAGCACGGAGTGCATTAAATACATAGGACTTTAAGCTGTTAGCTGGGGGTACAGCAAATAAATTGTCACTCCCAGCTTTATTAACACTTTAAAAAACCCAATTAGTGAAAAATAATTAACGGCTAGCTCTTATGTCCTCTGAATTATTGCTCTAGTAGACCAAAACTTCTAATGAAACCAACAAAACCAAAACGACTAGCAAAAAGAATACAAATAAAAAAAAAAACAATAATTTAAAGATAAAATCAAACGAGCACAGACCTGCTCCAGGATTCAGCTGCACGTCATTTGTCCAGAAACTCCTACCGATTGATTAAAAATGAATCTGTGTAAACCATATCCCTATTGTTTGTTAACAAGAAATAATAATAAAAAATAACTACTAAGAATATCTTAATATCTTACATTGTTAGCTGCAGCCTAATTTCCACTGCGACTCGTCTCTTTCACAGGTGGACCTAATTACGAATCAAAGAAAAAAAACGGGAGAACGATAAGCTGAAGTCTCGCGAGATGGAGTTCAGGGCACGTGATTACAGTTTTCGTTAATTCTAATCGAATTTCTCCCTTCAGTACTGCGTTTGGGTTTTGACTCCTCCGGTGTAAAGCCCTAATGCTTCGCGTTACATCTCATCCAGTTTCTTCCAGATGTGCTAATTAGCCACCTCTTGCACAGCCGCTCTCCAAAATTAAAGGGCCCTTTGCAGTTTTTCTGGCTCTCCCACCTTTTGTGCACTTTGCACAATGAACAGACTGACACTAGGGGGCAGTGTCGGCAAAGTTTTTACACTTCATTCAACGCTAAACACGCTTACTGGTTTCAGATACAGGTGAAGTAATAAAAATTAAAAAAAAAAAACAGGTGCCAAAGTACAAAAGAACAATCTGTACTTGAACGATAATCATTTACTGCCCATAAAATAAATACACTGAGTTTATTTGAGAGAAACACATATAATCTGTTAGTAAATCATGTTGGAAACATTAAAATCGGTTAATATGATTGGTTTAAAAGCTTCTTACAAACAGAAACATGAAGTGTTCAGAGCTCTTGGTGTAAGTTTGTCATGTAAAAACTAGAAAAACTCACATTAGTAGTTAAGTGTCCATGGATAGACTTAGTGTGGTCACCTGAGTCTGTAAGAGTGGGTCTCTGCTGCTCTACAAAAATATTCTGAAGGGTTTTGATGAAATAAAGTAACAGAAATTAACTGATCGAGAGCCATTTCTGACAAGACTGAATAAAAAACAAGCACATTTATGGACAGAGCAGGGTTCTGTTACACCTGACTTTTATGTCATGGGGCGGACACGTTATTCAACACCTGCAGACCCCAAACAGAGCTGACCAGGATATTTGACCAACTTTACGCTTTTAAAAACTGGCTTCTAGTAAACATGAGTTTGACCAACAAAAAAAAAAAATGCAAGAGCCTGATAATTAGGTTGGTGACAAAATATGACCAACGATGGTTTATTTTTTCAGATTATAAAATCTGGACACATACAGCAAAAGGAACTCTGTTCCTGCAGGATTTGAAGCTTTGTGAACATGAACAGCAAAAGACAGCGGCAACATTCAAATTTATTTGGAGGCAAACTTTAAAATTCAGATAAAACTAAAACAAATCTGAAAGAAATATTGATATGTTGAATATTGAGTTTCAGTTTGGCTGAAGCTTTAACACATGTTGAAGAGAATCAGTATCGTTACTGTTTTTTCATAACTCTGTCCACACACCAAGTTAAAATCACATTTGAGAGAAACAATAAAAAGCAAATTGTTATTTGTTTTTAGTCATAAAGTATTTTGTAGAAAAATAATTCAGTTTAGAAAAAGTCCCTGATGATTTAGTCTCTAGAAAAAGGCACAAGCGGTCACATGTGCGACTGCTCCATCTTGACTCAGCAGCTTTTACTTCTCAAGTAAATGTGGAGCTTGCGCGCGCGCGTGTGTGTGTGTGTGTGTGTGTGTGTGTGTGTGTGTGTCAGGCAACGCTCTGCCTTTTGCTGCCCCTGCTGTGCTTGGAGGCTGCAGAGCAGTGGTAGGAGAAGTCCAAAAAGATGCCTTCCTGTTCCTGCTCTGACTCCAAAGGGTCCGTGTTGCATTCTATCGTCATGATCTCGAAGCTGGACCCCAGGCTGGGACTAGAGCTTGTATCTTGAACCAGAACTTTGGGGGAAGACAAGGAGGGGGAAGACAGGGAGGGAGAAGACTGGGACGGGGACTCCGGCGAGCCAGCACACAGAGCATCTTCGCTCGGGGAAGACTCGGGGAGGATGCTGGGAGAAGGCTGCTGGTCCTGGCTGGACATTAAGGTTTCTGCACAGTAAACAAACAGCTTAAGACTTTAATGAAAACCATCAGCTACTAACAGACGTCTCATCATCCTAATATTAGTCTACACGAACAAAAAAATCTTTTTAATCAACCTCACTGACTTGGGCAAATAAGATCTGTTGGTTTGTTCTGAAAGCTGCAGAAGGTTTGTTACATTTGAAGTCAATCTACCCGTTAGTGCAGGAGAACCCGTGGACGCCGGGGAGGAGCTGGCAAGGCTCGACGTGCGGCCGTTACCCTTTGTCCTGGAGGTAGATCCGACCTTGGGGCTGCTCTCCTCTAAACAAGACGGCATCTCGCAGACAGAGTGACGTCTGATGCTGGTGGTACTACCTGCGGACGAGTCCAAGTCAAACTCTACCACGGGTGTCAGCATGGGAATGTTGTAGCTCTTAGAACGGACCACGGGATTCTTGACCGGAGTAGTGTTTCCTGTTTTGGGTGTCCAGGAGGTTCGCAGATGCTTTTCTACAATGAGTGAAAGTGTCTTGATATTTAGTAAAAACCTTTGTTAGACGCAGATATCCACACTTACAAACATACACACCAAGCAGGCAGGATGAGCAATGCTGATTAGAGGATTCATCTCTGGAATATAATCCATGAGTCCCGAGGTAAGGAGAGACCACTTTCTGGATGAGAGACTCCAGACGAAGGTAGTCATCGGTCATACCTTTAGATTCGTGGACACCCTGAATCAAACCACACACAAACATGACTTTATGTTAACAGCTAAATGATGTTTGTTGGCAGGTTGTCATGGAAAAAACAAAGACCCGAATTCGACTTGTGAAAAGCATTTTGAATTGTGTTTAAAACAGAAAAGAAAACTGTGAAGGAATGCATATCATCCGATGAGTTTTCAACTAAATTTATCTTACACAGAGAAATGACGTGTTGTTTGATTTGAAGTGTTTGTGAACAGAAATGATGCTGGCCGTGGTGCGATGACTGCTGGTCAGATGTCATATCAGACACTCATCGGTTCTGCAGAAGATCAACATGTGACATTGGTCTGATGCAGAAAGCTGGTTGCACGTAAGTGCTGCAGTTTATATCCTGCAGCTGCGCCGACTGGAAACCACCTCTGAACCCAAATCTCTCTTATCTTCTCCTGTCATCTCTTTTATAGCTGAAACAATAAATGTGACATCACGTTGTGGCAGCTTGTGTTCTTATATGTGGACATTAAATAACACAGCTCTAAAGTCTAACTGGGAAGGAACAGAGAGGTTGAAGTAAAAACCTAAGAATTAAACAAATAAAAGTGTGAGCTGGCTAGCATTAGTTAACCGTTTCTGACATGATTGCAGTTTTTCCTTCCATGTCGCTTCACTGGCTACCAGCAAATTTTATTTAAAAATCTCAGTCAGCTGAAGTCACGCTCAACGCACTGCTAGCTGGAACTCTGCCAAACAGCTGACTCCGCAAACCTCGGACCAAAGTGTTTCGCGCTTATCATGGTTTCAATAAGAGTGCTGGTTCTTAAGGCTTTCAGCTGCAGAACGGTGGCAGAAACAGAAACAGCCTCAAAAACTTTATCTTTGCAACAATTTACAGCAAAAACATACTGTTAGCAATCACGTTTACGTTCTGCCCAAGCAGGAAGTTTTGACAGAATTGTCCATTTAGTCAAAAATGGTGTGTTTGACTACAAGATAAAAAGGATCGTAAATCACGACAACTTTTCAACAAAAAGTGGGGACATGTATGAAGCAAACTTCAGCACGTTGAACCTAAAAGAAGATTAGTCTTTTAACAGAATAAAAGGAGATTGCCGGCAGATGTAAACAAGGAGCAGCTAAAAAAAAGCTGCTTTAATTCAGTGTGGACATGTATTTTAGCTGCTCTGCTTTCTATTTTCTTTTCATGCTCCTCACTCAACAAGGATTTCTTCCATCCATCCATTAACTTAACCCGCTTCTTATTTTCAGGGTCACAAGGATTTATTTTTTATATGAAATAAATTAAGCATAAAATAAAAATATAGTGTGTTTTTTTTACTGGTGTCTCCTTTTAAGCACAGTTCTCTGTCTGAGTTGGGCTTCGGTGGCTGAGTCTGGAAGGAGCCGATTTGGGTCAATGATTCATTATAAACTAACAGAAACTGAAACACTCACAGATTAGATGCACAGAAACACTGAAGACATATTTAAAACTCACTCATTAATAACTGAATAAATTTTAAAATAAAAAGTTTACTGTTAAGCAGTCAATGAAAACTTTGATTACTGACACCTTAAAATGACTCAAATCTCTAAAGTTCATTACAGACCTTACAAATAGTCATTTATAATTCTTTACATTCTTGTCAGTTTCGCAACACGCAATAATTTGCTAAGTATTTTGTTGTCATTTGTAAATGCAAATAGCTGCAGCAGCTACATGTAGCAGCATCATCCTGCGGGAATATCATAATATTTCTGTTTTAATTATCGTAAACTTCACAATACATGGCAGAGTAAAGGTTCATAATGGGGTTTGCATGAAACACTATGACAGTTTATAGATTTGAACTCAACTTTGGTCTTTGCTCAACTCAGTCATTTTAGAATTTAATTATATTTTCCAATTTGAGGGAATTTAAAGAGTCAGGGTTAAGCCAGGTAAGATAATATTTGCCCATAACCATTTCATAGAAACCCTGCTTCATAAGACCAAAATTATTAATGGTGAAGACAAAGAAGCTAAAAACTACTGAAAACGTGATTATTCAGAATGTGGAGGCCTTTCTGAGTTAATTTTCTGTTTCTCTGTGTAATCTGGTCACATCCCACACTCTAAAAACACATGAAAGGTGCATCAGGTTACTCATCAAAGCCAAGCCAACCTGGTGATATTTCATAGCTATTCAAAAAGCTTTCATTTTGAGAGAGGATATCAAAAAAAGGTCCAATTTAAAAAAACAAATTTCAACACTCTTGGATCTGTAATTCCTTAATATATGATGTCAGCTTACATAACTAAAACAAAACAAAACATGAAAAACAAATCTTGACTGATTTGAAGTGGGTGTATACCTGCAGTATCAACAGCATTTGTATGATGGAGGGGGGGACTCTGGCTCGGGGTCGGGACAGCGCCTCGTCCAGTTTAAGGTTGAGGGTGATGATGTTCCTAAAGTGAAGAAGAGCGAGCTGTCGCACTGACGGCTCCTTTCCCTGAAGACAAGTGCAAATGTTTGTCACAATGTTGTAGCTGCTTTTAGCAGCGGCGTGTGTGTGCCAGAGCAGGTACCTGTACTGGGTAAAAGATGGCCTGCAGCATGGACAGAACGTCGCAGAAGAAGAAGTCCCATGTGTCAGCCAGAGTGTCCAATAGCTTCTGACCTGTGAAAAAAGGACATGTTGTAGTCCTAACCGTGCCTCTGAGTTTCTGTGGTTTATCTCATGCTAAATTTCGCAATGTTCAATGTGGTGCTGACGTAAAGAATCACTTCCTGTCAGGTTTCTGTGACAACAGTGCTAAAAATCTTGTCTCCATCTGTCTCTGTGAGTGCCAGAATAATGTCCTTCAACTGAATCCATAACAGAGAGAGACAAAGCTGTGCTCCCACAGCTCAAACTAATAGTTAACTAAGGACACATTTTAGTTCATTTTTATTCCTTTCCTGCTGATCTGTATCTGAGACTACACAAGATTAAACAGTAAATCAATAATAAAGGCCGAGCATTCCCTGAAAGACTGCATTGCCAGAGTTTCAGACTAAGGGGATCTATTTTGTTTTGTTAGAGTACGTGTTGTGGATGACTCTCAGCTACTACCATACACAATTTTAGCCCACTAGCTGTAAAATTGACCGAGTTGTACCCATTTTGGAGTTGGCTAAAGCTGATTAGCTGTGGCAGCCATCTTGAACTGGATTGACTCAAATTCGGCCATTGGTTCATGAGATATTTCGTCAAAAGTGCAATTGCATGACTTACTTTTTACAAAGTATGTCACACATTTGACAAAAAAGTGATAATACTGAGCATTAAATCAGCGAAATTCAAACAAAAATAAAACTTCTCTGTAGAAATAGTTTCCATGTGTCAACACAACAGATGCAGATGTTTAGTGGACGTCAGTCAATTTTGTTCCACATCAAAGACTCTTTTAAATAGTTTTAACGTGTAATTCTGTGTACCTTCGTAGAAGCGGATCTTGTCTCTCAGTATGACCATGCCTTTGGTGAGCAGCTGGTTCTGAAGGTACTCGGTGAAGAAAGAGCCCAGCTCAGTCTTCAGCAGCTGCCTGGAACACACATGTACACACAGGTGTAAATAAAGCGTGGAGAGACACACGCATCACTGGTGATGCCGTGTTAAAAGCAACAAACTGAACGGAAAGAGACTCCGTGTTCAAACTGCTGTTTAAATAGCAGCAGGATCAGGAAATTAGCACCGCTGAGTTCACTGAAACTGAGCTGAAGCAACAAGCAAACATTAAAATAAAACATCTGAAAAAATGAGAACACAGATAAATATTGCAGCTCTGTGGGTCCGTTTAATCCCTGAGTTGCACTAATGATTACTGTACAAACACAGGGGTTGTACAAGATAGAAAAGGGTAGACAGCTGGTCTTTCTTTAGATACCAAACGTTACTTGACGTTCAGTTTATTTACAGCCTCCAGCCGTGTTGGGCTACAAGAACAACTAACCAAATACGTAATGCACACATATGTGCAGGCGTGCTGTAATGTTTTCACAGCCACACGGACAGTAAACACAAAACACATGGGGGTGATCCCTCTGTGACCTCAACCTGTCATTTCTACTGGAACCATCATCGGGAGGCATTTTTTTATACAATAGAGATGTCACAATCATGCTACCGTTTTTTTTTTTTTTTACTAAAACATGACTACATTTAGTCAAACATACCTTAAACACAAATAAACTTTAAATTTTCAGAGTGTAACAGAAAGCTAACCTGACTCCTTCATTCAGAGTGTAAAGTTCATTTTCTCCCAACTCCTTCCTCTGGAAAACTGAGATCACAGCACTGTGGATGCTGCAAATAAAAAACACACAGAACAAGCATTTAGGCTCAGAAAAAGACAGAAAACTGATTAAAAACTGAAAAATCTGCTCAGAGAGATGCAGACTTGTCAAAATCAACTTTTTATTTCCTGTCCCTTGTCTTTCAGTGTCAGGTTTTTGACTGTGTATCGAGGTCACCGTAGCTAACGAAACTTAGAAAGCACAAACTCTGTCAGTTTTACGGATTATGAGCTAAAGCTTGCTGTGGTAGTAGCTGAGAGTCATGTACAAAACACAGTAAGCGAGCTAATAGTTCACAGATTAATTCAAAGATATAAGATTTAACCAAAAGTTGTTCTAAATCATATCAAACGTAAGATAAACTCTTACAGAAAAGGTGGAGCACTGACCTGTTCCAGGTGGCATTGGCACCGGCCCTCCTCTGTTGGGTTCCTTTATCCTTGCTGGACTCCTCCGGCAGTGCACCAGTCGCTCCTCCCTTCTCCCCTCCTCCTCCTCCTCCTCCTCCTCCTGTCGAGCTTTTCGAGAGGTCACTCATGCTGGAGGACGAGCCGGTGCTCAAACGCAGTTTGTTCTGCAGGCTCCTTGAAATCCAGCAGGGAGGGGAAAAAAATAAAGGAAGAAAATGTAAAGGCACAAGCGGAAACTTCTGGGTCACAGAAACTTCATTTGATTTAAGTAAAAACCAGATAACGATGACAAATGGAGATACAGGTTTTTTTTGCCTGATGAGGCTACAATAAGGACATCATTGTTGCTGCTGTCAGGCCAACGAGACTCACAGCAGTGACTCAGCTTTAACCTGATACTTTCAGACCCGTCAGACACTTACGCCAGTAAATAAAAATGTATCGCATATCCCCACTCCATCCTGGTGTGAGTCATCTCTGCCAAACTGTTTTTGTTTAATTCCTTCCTCTTTTTCTTCATCCCCCCCACCGCAACCTCTGCCAGTTGGCGAGACCATGAGACTAAGGGTGCATTTGTGCCAGTTGAACAAAAGGAACCCTTTGAGGTTCCAGGGCTGCTTTGAGGAGAGGGGAAGAGTTTAAAAGGTGTCGTGCATTTCCCTTCGTCTTCCCCTTCTGCGTCTCTGTGAGGGATCCAGAAGAGGCACAAGCTGTGTTCAAGCTGTCATATCCTGTTTATCCAAGTTACTGATCAGCATTCACCAGCCCCAGAACAGAACCATGCTGTCAAATAACTTTGTCTCATTTGTCCACAGAAAGCTCGTCCAGAAGCTGTGCGGCTTGCTAATATGCAATATGGCAAATTCATGTCTTGTTTTTTTTTTATGATTCAAATAAGTCCTTCTCAGTCATCTTCCTTCAATTCCACTTTTGTTCAAATCGGATGGTTCAATCTGACATCGATTGACCTTGGAGTTGCTCTGGGTATTTTGGATATCACTTTAATATTATCCGTCTCTTCAATTAGTCATCAGTTTTTCCCTTAAACTTCTGAATAGCAGTTGTAGTCACAGGAACATCAACCTGCTTGGAGATGGTCTTATAGCCTTTATAACTCTCTCCGACACACAGATCGGCTAAAACATTACCGCTGTCCTTTGCTTTTTGGCAGTTGGGAATAAAAACAGAAAAGACGAAGAGAGAAGTTGTGTTACTGATGCATTTATCCACTTAGATCTTAAATCAGCTCCTCATAAGTAGGTCAGTGTGAGAAACAAGAGCCCTGGTCAGCTCTCTCACAAGCACACACACACACAC
>JAVKLF010000053.1:8134022-8153400 GCA_034783495.1 Millerichthys robustus
GGTAAACTAGACTGAATAGTGTGATGTGGTGTGTTTTTCTCCCTCACCTCATAGCTGTGTCCCTGTCCCTGTGGAGCTTGCTGTTGCTGCTGCTGCAGTTGTTTGGCACTCCTCTTACCCTAAAAAGGTCATGTGAAACAATACATTTAATTATCCATTGAAGAAGAGAAACCTCTGAACAAGCAAAGATTAGCACGTTGACTTAAAGCGCACACCTTGCCGGTAACAGAAACTGTAAACTAAGTTGTGATTTTATAAAATCAGATTATTAAATTATTATTAAGCTCCAAAAAGCTCTAGGTTAGTTAAATGTGCTTCGGTGTGTACATTACTAAAATGTTTTTTAAACAAAACATTTATTAAGCTTTAAAGCTTTTTAATTATGTTAACATTAGAGAATCTGACTTACTTAATAGATACAAAGACTGAATTTTGTTTTAAAGGCATCAAAACCCCAGAGGACTCTGGCTGTGGTTTGTTTACACCACTAATCCATCCATCCATTATCTTAACCTGCTTTTTCCTTTCAGGATTATGGGGGTCACTGGTGCCCATATCCAGCAGTCACAGTGCGAGGGGCGGGGTACACCCTGGACAGGTCGCAAGTCCATCACAGGGACACAAAGAGACAAACGAGACAAACAACCATTCACTCTCACACTCACATCTAGGGACAATTTAGAGTTACCAATTAGCCTAATAGTCATGTTTTTGGTCTGTGGGAGGAAACCGGAGTACCCAGAGAAAACCCACACAAGAGAGAACATGCAAACTCTGCCCAGAAATGTCCCCGGCCAGGATTCTACCCGGCGACCTTCTCGCTGGGAGGCAACAGCTCTACCAACTGATCCACCGTGCCGCCCACACCACTAATCATTTTCTCTTTTATTAAACTGCGGTTTAAAGTTTTGATTGTGTATTCATGTGTCATCATCTCATCTGCTGCAGTACTACAGGTACAGAAACAGGTAGGAACCTGTGAGAGGTTCATGGCGTCTCGGGCCCAGTTGTCCACCAGCTTATGAAGGTCATCAGTGAAGGTTCCCTTCCGCTGGTTGGGGGCCGGAACGTTGGGCGCCAAATACTGAGAGCCCCCCTGGCTTTGATCCAAATCACCTGAACCGCTCACAGCGTTGGTGCTGTTAGTCCCTGTGGACAGAGACAGGAAGAGAGAGGAGAGGAAAGCAAACATGATTTGAGACTTTGTTTGCTTGGGCAGAAAATTGCAACTGATGTTATCGGAATGAGAGTGGATGCAGGCCCAGTCTTGGCCATGAGAAGAGCAGAGGTCAGGTTGGAGTTTTGGGGCAGGTCAACAGGTCAGCTGTTTAGTTTAGATGGAAATGATGATTTAAAAAGCTCATTTATGATTCTGGAGTAACATTTTAATCTCTGAACAGAAACAAACATAACAACAGATGTTATTCCTTACATATAGTGTGACTCCCTGGGCTTTGAAAGACTCCAACAATTATCTTCAAGTGGTAAATCCACTCCTAAACACTAGGTGGCACTCTGATCCTGCATGTTTTATCAACCGTGCACAAAGCAGCACACACTGGAAACTGGCCAAGCTTCCTGCAGATGTATGAAGGCTCATAAAAATTACACAATTCAAGTGCCTTAATCTACCTGTGTTTCAAAGTTCTTAATTCATGATGGTGAGAGCCGAAAGAAAACTGCATCAATTAAACATAGATGATTGATTCAATAATGTGTTTCATTCATGAATGTGCTTTTTAAAATCAGCAAAACAAATGAAGTTGTTTTAATTTTTTTTGGCTAATTACAAGAAACTAATGCCTCATCTTCTGAGACAAAATGAACCCAGAGCCATGCTCTATGTGAAACTACTGCACCGTCTGTTCAAGTTGATTTAAAAAGTGAGACTAAAGCCTAATGAGCAGGGTTGCAGGGAGAGATAATCTGTCAAAAGGCAGCCGATTCACAAAAAACAAACACGGAGGAAAATAATAATGAGGAGACACTGAGTCATGAGTGACTGCAGCAACATGGGATTGTGGTCACGGTAGTCCAGACCACAAATCATGTCAGTGGAGGAGGTGAAAGAAACAGAGGCAGAGGGGTTAACAGCTGCTCAGGAGTGTGACAGTAGATGTGTGTGTAAGTTAGGGAGAGCCTGCATGCAGAGCCAGTTTTTAATCTACATTGAAGGATCACGTCAGTTATTTCAGTCATTAAACTCATAAAGACCAATAACTTCTGCGTTAATGTCAAAATTTGGAATTAGAAGCTCTTCATGTACTCAGAAGCTGAAATAACTGAACTGAGCTGATGCTAATTTGAGACGCGGGTCAAACTTAACTCAAGAAAGGGCAGGGGGAGGAAGCATTGGCGAGCAAGCGGGTGGGGGTGAACGGATTGAGGAAAGATCAAAAAGAGAGATAGTTACTACAGAGCTGGTTGCAGGGGCAGACTTTTTTCACCATCTTCCCTGTGGGGCCGGAAGACGACGATTGGAGGATTGGGAGAGAGTCAGAGTTAAACCCCGCCCACATCACCCGACAATCAAACACATTGCATCTGATTGTTAGAACTGGATGTAATCAGTAAACAATATGTTGGAGGTTAGACTCACAAACAGCATCTTAAAACCGGTCACACACATTCAAAATCTTGCCCAAAATCTGACTTGATTCGTTTACTATCTGTTGTTGTGACTGTGTTTTGCACCGTGAGAAAAATTTATCAAAGAAGTCCCAAGACTTCTATCTTTAGTTTTATAAGCAAAAGAGAAAAAAACGTTCCTAAAAAGGAAAAAAAAGAGACAAAATTAAACCAAAGCCGTTCCTTTAATAGAAATCATGTTTGATAAGATGTACAGAGTTCTGTCTGCTTAACTGTATAATTTGGTTCTAATTTAAGGCTTGCTTGTGATTTGAGCTTTAAGATGCTTTTTGGGTAACAAAACACCAGGTTCAAATATAATTTGTGTCCCTTCTACAACTCAACAGGGCTGTACCAGAACTGGGTCCATGTCTGTCGAAGTATTCTTGTCCAAAACCTCTGACTTTCTGCAAACATCTTAAACATTTTCACTGATTAAACCAAACAAAATCTCCAATTCAGTCAAGAAATTCATATAAATTTTGTAAAATGTTTTTGAAGCATAGATATTAGGGAGCAATAAGGAGTAACTAAGACCCAGGTCTGTCTCTCTCCCCTCCAGGGTGTTAGGGAGTGTTGGTGGAGGAACAGGGGTGTTGGTTGAAAGGGGACTATAAGTGAGAAAATAAAAGGTGGAAGGGAGAGAAAAGGCTTAGAGCTGCAGAAGGTTCAGAAGCAATCATAAAAACTATTTCATCAAGTAAATAATGCAACACCATAAATCTAAAGATTACAAATAAAATGATAAACTAACGAATTGAACAAATTAGAATTGACAAGAATTAATCTAAAATACAAAATACTTCTAATAACAAAACCTATGTAACAAGATTCAAGTCACCAGGTCAAAACTTCCTGCTTGTTTTCAGAGAACAATGTTAGAAGCATTCAGTAATTCACTTTACTTCATGTGCAATTTAGATGTTACTTGTGCATATTTATGTTATAATTGTCAGGCATTCAACAAGATTTAATGTTTAACAATTTATTAAAAACTCAGATGCGTTTTTAAAGAGGCCAAGGCCATTTAATGCAGTAGTTTATGTCAGCAGAACAGCCATAATATAATAAAGAGTAATAAAACAATTTTTTGCAGCTATAGAAGTGCAGCAACAGTGAGGTTGTAAATGGCTGACTGTTTAAAGAAATTCTCCACTAAACCCTGCTGGTGGTTTCTGTAATATTAAACCTCAAACACTCATTCCACCTGCACCCATGTTCTAAAACCAAATACATCAGAAACAAAACTTTCTGATAACCACTCACTGCCATGTCACTTTAATTACCTGCATTTTTTACTCACAGAACCATACTTTTTAGCTAACAAGCTTTAAAATGTCAAAGTGGTGCAGAATTGTCTGCATCAAAGAGACTCTCCGCTACACTCTTTCTGGATGCAAGACAAAGGCGTAATAAAACTAAGCGATTCAACTCTGTCCACCCCCTAATCCCTGAAGGTCTGACAGAATTTCTGAGCCACACTTGTGATCTGAGCTGCACAGCCTTCCACCCTCAAGAGAAAACTAACAGGAAGACAGAATGACCGTGACTTGACGAATACGCAAATGGAAAGAAACGAAAAAAAAAGAAAACCTCAATGGAACCCAACGTAGGTAAGGATAAAGAGAGGAGCAAAGAAAGAAAGCGTTACACACAAAGAGCCAAGCAGGGCGTACTCAGAAAGCGCGTCCTCCTGCCGCCAGGCTTGAAGGCCAAACGCTCCGAACCCCAGCTGAACTTTGCACAGCCTGAAGAGAGGAAGGATGGAAGGGAAATAAAGGGGGATGAGATGCAGAAAGATGTTCAGAACATAAATGGAGAGAAACAGAAAAAAGAAAAGCAGGAGAAATGAAGGAAATGAAAAGAGAGTTGAAGAATATATAGAAAGGACGTTAACAGTGAGTAAGCATCACACTGTTTACACTCAAACCAAGAAAGTTGGAAGATCTGTTGCTGTGAAAAAGTGAGTTTTACAACAAAGTTTTGTATTTGTCTGCATGCAAAGCAACAGCTTGTGGAAATTCTGCTAAGAGCTGAAGCCTGGAGCTCTCAGTGGCATCCTTACCTGGGGTCGGAGCACACAGGCTGGGCACGGAGAGGGCCCCCTCGCTGGTGTAGGCTGAACACAGGTTATCACTGGAGGGAGAGAGTTTGAGGGGCTGGAGCACGGTGCTGCTGCCTGTATCCTCTGTCCCTCCTGGGGCTAATGGAGGCAGCTGGCTGGAGTACATGACTGGGACGCTCTGGGCGGATAAAGTGCTGCCTGGACATTGCGTGAAAGCAGAGAGAGAGAGGGGGCAAGGCAGGGACGGACACAGAAAGCAAACAAACGCACACAAACAGACAGATAAAGACATACATCCCCCAGAATATTGACACAGACACCCCCACACGGACAAGAAAACACAGAGAAAACAAAATTCAGAAATTTTCAAGCTCTGATCCTGATTCAGCGTATGCCCACATGCACATGTAAACAAAAACAAACAAACATATATGTGCACATAAATGCATGAACATAGAAAGAGTAACAATAAATGTTTTTTTTTTGTAGTTGTAGACAAGTTGTGGCTCAAATTGAACAAAGTGAAGTTTCTGTTCAGATAAACACAAAATGTGTCTGATAACATTGGATTTTAAATTGTACTTAGTATTTTACAAGTTTTTGCTGACATTTTCTGATGAAATGTATGGTTGGCTACCTTGCTGTAATGGACTCTTGCTGCCATGCGTCGAGCTGGTTCTGGACGATTTTGAAGACTTGCTTTTGGTCAGTCGACGCCTCCTGCCAGTCAGGGGGATTAGTGGAGGGATCACTGTAGCTGGAGGAACCTAGAATGAAGACCAAGGCCGAGCAGTTGTTTTGTACTGCAGGTAACATCTGATTGAACGGTAACGTGTGTTTTTGTAACTTAAATGATTTACCTTTCCCAGCCGTGTAAACAGGCGTTCTATTTCCTCTTTCTGGCGGGAGTGGAGGGCCTGAATTTCTTTCATGTGCCTGGGGGACAAAAAGGGAAATAAAGCAGTGTTAGAAATGATGATAAAGATGAATGAAAGTGGGACTAGTAAAGAGAAGGCAGAAGAGCAACTTACTTTTCTCTGAGGCAGCTGACTTCCCGTTTAAAGTCCTCATCCTCTTCAAACTCTGAGTCGTTGTCGCTGCTGATGTAGGAGTTATTGAAGGAGTTGTTGTTTAGATTTGGTAAGGAGGCTTTATGAGGGGAGTCTGGAGTTAAAACTTGTCTTGGGTTACTGGGACCGTTAGCCGTCTGGGCATCAGGTGGAGGACTCAACTCGAGGCTCTGCTCGGGGGTACGACTGACCTGGAACCTACCAACACGAGACTCTGGGTTTGTAGTGACCTGAAATACAAGATTGATGGATTGGAGAACAGGGCTGAAATTGGGAAAAGAAATCCTGAGCCTGAACTTTTTTCTATCCCCACACACACACAATTTTCCCCTCACAATCCCATCTTTTGTCTGCATTAACACTGATAATACCAGCAAAATACTATAAAAGAACAATTTTAAGGGCAGATGTTTTGATGATTTGAGCAAAAGTTTACGTGTGGTATATACTTTTATGAAAGTTCTATTTAAAAATGACAACCATCATGTGACTAAAAATACTTGAACATTAAAAACCACAGGACTGATGTTAATACAAAGTAGGTAAACAAAAGAAAACTTAATTTATGTGAAAACTGTAGTTTCTATTTCATATTTGATCATTAAATGCATTACATGGTTCATAAAGTCTGGTTCCAAATATAAACAATTTTAAAATTAGAACTACTGATTACCTGGAAGCGACCGATTGTTGTGGTTGGCTTGGGGGAGTGGCAGGGGGAGGTGAAAGGGGAGGTGTGGGATTTTGTTGGAGTCTTTTGGGGGAGTCCGTCCACAACATCTTCTCCTCCTGCCCCTTTTAGAAGGGATGAGGAGTCTTTGTGCAAAGTGTTCTCGGGGCTGGAAAGGCTGGAGGATGATGAGGTGGTGGAAGTGGTAGAGGACGATTCAGTGCGGAATGGGCGGAGGGCGGCAGGCTGTTCAGCAGCCAATGAGACCTGATCGGACAAATAAGATAAAGAGTGAAGTGACATTTATTTAATTTTAGCTCATGAACATCCCGTTGATTTAAAAAGAAAAAATGTAAAGTTTGGTCTAGATATCAGTGTCCAGGTGTCCCTAAGAAGAGAGAACTTTACCTGAAATCTTCCTAATTTAATCCCACATGCAGGAGGAACAGTAGGAGTCACTTTTCCCTCTTCCACTGAGAAGGGAACTGAAGGGTGGATAATAAATATTATAGACAAACACATATTGCTTGATATGTTTAGGAAATATAATATACATACTTGGTTGTCCTACTGAATGCACATTGCCCTGAGGAACCTAAAAGAAAGATAAATAGTTTAATCAGATTAATATGTATGATTCCTGAATAAAAAGGGTAAAAAGTGTGTTTACCTGTGTGTGGGAACTCACTGCAACAGTTTCTGGGCTCAGTGCTCTCCTCAGCTGGGCATCCAAGTCCTCGAGAGGCTGCTGGGACTGAAGAGATTGGCAGACATGTTTGTTAGACGCTCATGGACAAAGAATTCAAAGGCTAAAGGAAAGCAAGGCAAGCAGAGATTTTACACACAGGTATAGTTTTATTAACAACATGAGCACAAATTAACCAAAAGCAAGAAGGAAGACTCTTAAATCTAAATGTTCAGCTCCACAGTCATATGGTTTTAGATAAAGTCCTTCTGTCTTACAGCTCTACTAGACACCTGATCACCCTAAACAGGCACAATTTGCTGGTCTATTTAATGAAATATATATATATATATATATATATATATATTCAGAACTTATTACAGCCAGAAAAATGACATAAATAGGACCTAAAAAAAGAGAATGAACTATTTAGAAAACAAAATCTAAAACCTAATCTAATCTAACCTTTTTTATTTTTAATCAAATTAGATTAATTTCTTGCACAAATACCATATACTAACAAATATGAATGGAAAAAAAAAAGACAAGATGCAATGCTTTTCATTCTCTTGAGCAATTTAACCCCAATTTCAAAAAAATATATATGTCATTTGAAATCAAGCTCCTTGGTTTACTTCAACTCCAGTGGGATTATTTTAATCAAATGGGACATGTCTCGCTGTGGGGGTGCTGGGTTACATAAGAGACGAGGTGGGGGGGGGGGGGTTTACAACATGGCAGGTTCAATTTGTCAGTAAAGAGCTGTAATTCATGTCTCCTTAAGTGTACCGCTCTGCTGAAAAGAAACGTCTATACTTGGGCAGCAGCATTCACAGCCACAACAACGCAGACTGCAAATTTAAGTCTCTCTGCCCTGAAGTGCGCTCAGCCTCTCTCACTGCTGTTCTCTCTGTCTGTGCAGTGATTCTTTTTCCTTCACCCTTTTTCCTGCATAATTGTCATATTATATGTGCATTACACACTTGTTTTAAAATGTCCTCTTTAAAGTTAGATAAATAATGAAGTGTCACAATTTGTTAGAAGGCATTGCCCAAGCATTAAATTATTCAGATGAGGACAAACAAAGCAGAAGCACCACTCGCACACACATAAAACACATTTAATACTGACAAAAGAAAAACCGAGCTGCTGTGGAACCATCGGTCCTAAAAGATTTTAGCAAAAATTAAACACCTGTATTACAGAAGGTCCAGGGAAGGATGTCAGGAGTTCTGAAGGAGAAGTGACCTAACCTCAGAGAAACAGATGTGATGAACAGAAAGTGGGAGAAGATTTTGAGAGAAGATTAGAAAAGTATTGCTGAGGATGTTAAAAAGGAATTCCCATGCCAGGTTAAATGTAACAAGAGTACTAGTAGACATCATACAGCTCCTGAAATAACTTTGTATTGATTCTGCAGTAAAAATGTCACTGTAATTTAATTTAAAACATGCATGTGCTTTTTACTGACATATACAAATAAATATTAGTATAAACTTTAGTTGAATTAGATATGAAATGCTGCAGAACTCACCAATGTTCTGGATAACGGAATTTTAGTTGGAGTAGACGAGCCAGGGATGACTGTGAAGATATAAATAAAGTCAGAAATGAGAGCGAAAATAAGACAATAAGTCTGAGGAAACACGTTGCACTATTTACTGGGTTGTGCAGGGGTGGATACAGGTGTCCCAGGTGCCTGGGTTGGTGCAGATGTGGCCAGCGAGCCCAGTGCAAGGCTGGAGGGGGGCTGAGGAGGATTGGCTGACTGGGTGGAACCAGGAGCTGTGACAGCTGAGACGGAGGCTGAGCAGGCACCTATGGAGGATGAGGTTCCTGCTCCAGAGGCTGCAGAGGTTAGGTCAGCAGATGAAATGTCCCCCTGAGTGGTTGGCACCCCCACACCAAGGTCCATGAAGAGAGACCGCAGCTTTTTGTCGAGAGCCTGGATGTCATCCGGTTTTCCTAAAGAGTCAGACGAGGCCTCACACCTGAAAAACAAAGGCCAAATGGTTTGTAAAATTCAACCTGGCAACATAATGTAAGTACTGAGATTTGTCACCAGACCACAAACGTCCCTCACCTTGTATCACAATCAGCACAGTGCATGTGTGCCTGACCAGGCAGAGCTGCTGTCTGCGGCTGGGAGTGGACCAAAGTCGGCTGGACCGGAGGAACATTTGAGGTCACTGACTGGGACCCAGCAGGGGTGGAAGGGCAGGGAGCAGGAGCGGCTTGGGAGGGAGCAGAAGGATTAACCTGGGAACCCAGAATGGCAGTGGTGGGGATAACAGAAGAAGGGGCAACAGAAGGAGTAAGGGAGGAAGTGGGAGAGGTTGTTGGGTGATCTGACACGACTTCACCGGCTGTAAGAATGGAAGCGGGAGGTGAGGATACATAGGGAACAGCCTGGGGAGGGGGCAGGGAGGTGAGTACTGTTGGGGGAATGTTAGAGATGCTGGCTGTTGGTAAAGTTGAAGGCAGTGATGTAGCAGTGACAGCAGGAAGTGTCTGGGAGGGGGCGTAAGACTGAGGCTGGACTGGTGTCTGGCTCTGTGCTTGTGGTTGGGACACAGTCTGCATCATCGGCTGAGAAAGCCCCTGTGACTGAGAGATGGCCTGATTTACCATGGCAGGGGGAGGAGATGAAGTAAATGGTGGGCTGAGAGAGACGGGGGCCACAGAGGGAGGAGTAAGAGATGAGAAAAAGGGTGGAGGAGAAACTTCTGGGGCTTGCTCCTTTGCCTGCTTTAAACCAGGTACCTCCACGGTGGGAGGAACTGTGCTGCTGAGTGAGGGGATCGCTGCAGACTGCAGCGGGGGCTGGGCGGAGTGGATGGAGGCAGGAGCGGTACTGGGACCTGGATCAAACTGATTGTTGTTCTGTCGGAGTTCAGAGAAGGCTTGCTGTAAGGTGATAGTTCCTGCAGACTGGGACAAACCCAAAACTTGGCCTGCTGTCTGAGATGGCGGTGGAGCGACTGGAAAAGAACATGGGAAGATTTTTGGTCTAGAATGTGATGCAGACCTAAGATAAAAAGCAAGCAAGAAAAAGGAAATGGGCTGAACTGAACACATTACCTGTTTCAACAAGAGGTGCAGGAGCAGAAGGAGGTGAGGAGGGAAACGTTTGTTCCTTCAGCCTGCCTTCAGGTACGGGACTAACAATGAATTTGCGACCTGCTGAATGGATGACTTGTGCTGTTGCACTTGGAGGGATGTCTAAGAAAAGGAACAAAACTCATTTGTTTGCATAAGAAAGAATAAGAATATTTATATATAAACTATCATATGGTTGGTTTAAAGCTTTTGATTTTGTTGTTTTATACCAGTCATAGGGGTAGACGTCACAGGAATCTTCTTCTCATGGTCACCCACCAGCTGTAGACAGACAAGTTAACTAACTAATCAAAAAGCTTGAATAATTGTTATTACAGTCAATTTGCTACTATTTAAAGAGCATATCATTTAAAACTACAAAAATTTAATAAAAAGTTAATAGCAAACTATCCCTACTCCATCTTCTAAAATTGCAAAAAGAAACAAAACAGAATTTTTAAATTAAATTACCTGATTGTTTGCACCTCTTTCCAGACCTTTCTCATCTGCATTCTCAATTACCTCTCTGACCTGCTCAATAAATGACTCCCACTCGCTCTCCAGGATGAACTCACTCTGAACCTAGACAAACACAATAAAAATGAGAGAAAAACCATTTAGTCTTCTTCCAATGCGGAAAAATAAAAACTGTTTTTGTAGGGCCTTGATAAAGGTAGAAGTTTAAAAATAATTGAGCACAGCTGCTCTATTTACTTCAGTCATTTCAACGATTTGAAATCATGCACTAGCATGTCAACCATTGTCCAGTTTTAATGCGGAGGTATCAAGCAGGATCTGATTTTGGATATCAGTTGATGAACATCATGAAGAGGGTGTGTGCCTCTCATTCTTGGTTAGTATGACAGGTGACTTTGTGTGTACCATGATCTGGGCGATTTCCTCAGGGTTGTCCCCGTCTAGATCAAATCTAAACGTCACCATCTTCCTGTTGTGAGTCTCCAGCTGACACTCTGCTACCCTGTCCCCTCGGTTGGAAATCTGCATTTAGTTACAAACACACACATACACAGCCAATTAATACTGACAACATACAGTGTATAGCACTTATTGACATAAGTGAAGATATGTCATAAGTTCTTACACTGAGAACGTGGAGTTTTGCCTTGGAAGTCTTCTCGTGGCGAGATCGACTTCGTACGGAACGTCTCTGATGTCGTTTGGTAGAACGTCCTTCATGACGGCCGCCTCCTCCCTCATTCCCGTCACTCAGGCCTGATGTCTCCGAGTGGCCACTGAAGCGCACGGGGCAGGCAGAAAGTTAGACAGCGAAGTATGAACGGGAAAC
This sequence comes from Millerichthys robustus, assembly GCA_034783495.1. Taxonomy (NCBI): domain Eukaryota; kingdom Metazoa; phylum Chordata; class Actinopteri; order Cyprinodontiformes; family Rivulidae; genus Millerichthys; species Millerichthys robustus. The sequence continues at coordinate 8,145,546 of JAVKLF010000053.1, forward strand.
TCTGACAACTCCAACGCAGATAAAAGTTAGGATGTTGTATAAAATGGAATTACATGTATTTGGTTTTTAGATTCGTTTTACACAACATCACAACTTTTTTTCAAACTACGCATGTATGTTGTGAGAAGATTGTGAATCAGATCCGTGACTGGGTCTGTGTTTTCATTTCATTACTTCTCAACAGATGGGAGAACTTGTGGGGGCTGTAGTTGGCTCTGTGACAGCTCTGCAGACTGCGAGGCGGACTGAAACACACAAATACACAGACATGAAAATGTCTATAACCGCCATCTATTCTTGGGCACTATTTGAAAAAACAAAAGCAGGGAATTTTTAAAAAGACAAAAGCATTTTTAAAAAAAAAGCTCATTTTCAAATAGTAAAACTTCAATTTAAATAAAAGACACTAAAGAAGAGGTATAGGAAATAAGGATTCCTACTTCCAATTATTCTAATTACTGTGTATTATAAAAGTTTTTAAACAATGAGTTGGGAAAAAATCTGTTTTTCCACCATAAGAAAACGTCAAAAAACTTTGCTCAGTAGAGAGCACAATAAAAAACATGAACAGCAGCATTTTACCAAATGTTTAGAACTTTAATGCGCTCCACCAACAAGATCCTTCCTACAACAAATCTTTGATTGATTATTCTTGAACCAAGATGCAAAATATTCGCTTGTTTAGCAGAACCTGAACGGGAACATGACCTCTCCTTGGTGGGTTTGAACATGTCCAGTACCTTGGGAAGAGCTTCCAAGGGAGGATCAGGTGGGGCGGTGATTACGCTGATGGTTGGCACCACGGTGGCCACAGGCTGATGTGGTGTGGGAGGAGGAAGAGGAGGGGAAACAAGTGTAGGCACCACCTCAACAGGGACGGAGAGAGGAGAGGGAGGGGAGGCCATGACTGCTGTCGGTACAGCCATGGGGATAGACGGCGGAAAAGGGAGGGTCGCCAAGGAAACGGCAGAGGAAGGTGGAGCTACGCTGGGCTGAGAAGGACGGACCGAGAAAAGGAACAGAAGAAAATAAGAGGGTGGAGGAAGGAGAGGATGAGAGGCAGGAGAAATTAGGAAAAATATGGAAATAATGTCACAGAGAAGACCCGGAAGTAGATAAACCAAGTGATCAGGGGTAATAGTTTTAATTTAGAAACTCTACACTCAAAATCCTCAGCGGTGGTCTGAGCTCAAACTGGTTTCAACTGATATATAGCGTTAAAGGGCAGAAGAAAGTCTTTTAAAACCAAAGAATCTTTGTGAAAGAATTGTGTAAAACCCAAAACCACGCTGCCATGCAACAACAACAAAAATAACAACAACTATTTTCACAGTGGAGGTGGGTAATACTAGTACAGATGAGGCCATGGGACCAAAAAAAACCTCTCCATGAACTGAATCCATTTATGACTTATTTCCAAATCTGTCAAGATTTGAGAATAATGTGCCCAAAAGTAACGGACAAGCTACATTTCTATTAAAGTTGAAAATAGGACTTAGAGATAAAGAAGTAGTAAAATAAAATACTTTTAATGTGCAATATGCATTAGATTTAGCATGCTTTGTACATTTTAAAGAACATTACGTAAAGATGTTATTTTATACCATTAAGCAAATTGTGCCAAATCACCAAGTTTTACTATCTAGTTGAGTGTTTTGTTACATAACATTATTTTGAATGCTTCAACCATCTGTCAAAAATAATTACTGCTTGTCAACTTTATTAAAAAATGTAGCTACGTGCAAGGTGTTAAGAAGTAGTTTTTTTTTAACCAGAAGGTGATGATTCACATTTTGAATAATTATTTTTATGTCATTTGTTACTTTAATAACCATTTTATTAAAGCATTGATGGTTTGTCTTTAATTTAAAGCAATAGTATTTTCTTTATGTGAGCTACGTTCCCATCTAGATTAAAAATGATGACAAAAGTGAAATTGATGTGATGAATTGATATTCTTGAATTGTTTTTAATCAGGCGATTAGCTGAGGTGTTCTTGGTAAAAAAGAAGAAAAATGCCAACCACAATAACAAGAACAACAACAAAAAGGACAAGTGTTGGGTTATTTAAAAGCCACAATTTCATGGGATTTTTCTGCCATCTTTCAGTTTAGCATCATACAGATTAACTGACAAATCACACTGACCCACAACTATAGGTGCACACAGTAACAGACACACACACGGTCGCAGAGGTAGAGCACAACCACATACAGTGGATCTACCTGTACCAGAACTTGCTGAGTAGTTTGGTACAAAAGATAAAGGTATTCAATACTGGGAGACGGACTGAGATCACAGAACTATACACACACAGTTAACACACAAACAGATATGTGAGGAACACAAAAACAAACCCGGTTGTAAACCGCAGGCAGCATGCCCACAAGCAGGCCATAGAATGAAAACAAATACACAAAATAAAATAAAAAATCTGAATAAATAAAAAATTGAATTAGAACAGGCTATAACAGAAACAAAAACATCATAAAATGTAAGAGCATACTCATTTGCTTATGTGGAAATAGAGTTTGTCATTGCTTTTACCTGTCTAATTAAAAGTTTATTAGATCACGTTTAAACCAAATTAAAATGATGACACGAGTTACAAGTTTAAACTCTCTAAAACAAACAATTGGCTTTTGAGAGTTTATACTAAACCCTAATATCATTCCAGCATCTTTCTGCAAAGGCTTGTACATTTTTTAGGCACACAGGTGACATTAAAAATAAAATACCTGAGCTGTGTGTGTGGGGCTCTGAAGAGATGTACTGCTTTGACTCGATGACACAAGCTGAAAGAACCAAAACACGCAAAATGTCAGACTGAGCATGGTTTAAAACAAAAGGAAGAAAAACTAGTTTAAAAAAATGCAGGATAAGACTACACTCTAGTCCTGAATTTAATGTCACAAACACATAATTTTTTTAATGAGCTTATTTAGACAATAAATAAATTGTTTTATATTAGCACAGTAAAGTCAGATTTAAAGCCAATGGTTTGTGCTACATATTTCTGTGGCAACTTGCAACATCTGGGAAAAATATTTAACTGCAGAAATTCTAGAAGTTCTCTATTATTACTGATCAAGTGCAAAGACCAATTAATGCTACATCTCTATTTATTTATGCAGGTTTTGATAGGTTTCACTAAAGACAAAAAAAGTTTGGATGTGTAACAGGTGTTTTAATCATTTCCTTTATTATTGCTTTCTTACCTGTTGGGACGTCCCAGGAGGATCTGACTGTGTGCTGACTGGGACCAGAGGGGGTCCTGGACATGGCTGAGAAGCGGAAGCCTGGACCTGCTGCTTGCAAGCAGATTTATAGAGAAACACGAGAACAGACAGAAAGGAAAAGATCCAACGTTGTTGAGCAGAAAGAAAAGAAAGATGAAGGTGAGGAATCGAGAGATTGGGATAAGAAATAGGAAAAAAGAATAAATCAGTACATGTTTGCAGCTTCTAATGCAAAAACACACATGAGTGCAAACACAAGGTACTTCAGCTGCACTCTGGTGATGAGCTTATGGTTTCGGTTTTCTTCTTGTGTATACACACATGCACAAAGACAGCAGTAATCCATCCAGCAACAGATATATGCATAACAACATCTACTGTATGTATTTTACAGCAACAGACTGGCACAGAACTGGGGTTAGGCAGGGTGTAAGTAGGAGTTTTACATGCAGGTAAGATCCTACGTGATAATCAGTGGATGTTACAAACTGGAACCAACAAAGCTTAACGCAGACGCTGGAGAAATAAAAAAAAAAAATCATAAAGCTTTTAAAACCCTCCCTGCTGCCTGAGCTGCGCTGCACTAGGCTAAGACCTTCTTAGAAATGACTGGTCTAAAATATTTCATTTCCACAGAATATCTTTTTAAGTCAACTTAGTCTGTGACTTAAAGTTGTGACATCTCTGATGATGACATGAAGGTACAGTTTAATTTACTTTTATGTGTAAAAAGAGCTTATGCTGCACCAGGCAGCAGCACACGCAACAATGCCAACAGGGAAAGAAGTTCATAAAACAAAAAAGATTTGTTTTTAGAAAATGTAAATGACTAAACTATTGTTGAGCTAATGACTGGTAAAGGGAGATAATTACTAGGTAGCCCAGTGATAATAAATGACTGAGAGTAAACAAAGCAAAGAAAGTAGAAATGAATCATTCAACTAATCTTTGAATAGGCAGCTGGTTTTATGTCAGAACAGGAAATAGCAACATAATATGCTTAAAAGTAAAAACAACTGTTTTAATAGCCAAGGTCTTCAGGATTTTCAACACAAAACGAAAAAAATTATACACAGTAAAGGCTCTCTACATAGTTACACTGCTTCGTTTGTCTAAGCCCTCTCTGTTTTGTTGTATGTTTTTGTGTGTTTGTCCATACAAATCAACAGTCTTTCAGCTCTCTTCCACTTCAGTGGCTATATTAAAGGTCTTGTATATCTAATAAAAATCCTTTCATGAAGAGGTAAGAATACATCTCTTCTGATAAAAAGTGGGTAATTAACAATTTGAGTTGTAACGCCTTGACTCTGGATTTGTACGAGCAAAGTTTAGGTATACTATAGAACCAGTATATCCATACAAACACACATTTTTCATATACATTCATATATGAACATACAGACAAAAAATTACTTACTTAATACCAACAAAATATTTCAAATACATAACATAAAGACAGAATGGAGGGGGCTTAGGCTGTTTGCTTCTATGGTTTATACTCCAGAGAACGTCTCAAAGTCTTCCTCCTCAATTTTTGAAGTACTTATACTAAATCAAGAATAATTACTAGTAAATTGGCGTGAATTTAAATGTTCTTGTCTTTCCCAGATTTTTATGGAATGTTTCCTCCTCTATTGGATCTTGAATTAGCTTTAACTAAAGTCACGCTCTGTTAATATTATTTTACACAGAATCTTTGGGTTAGGAAAGACAGAGTAAATGCAAAGTGTGGGGCATGGTTATGGTAGACCATGAGACTGTCTCTGTGGTGCTGATATGACTGTAGGGGGGTTAAAATCACAACGAGACTACAGGATGACAAATAAGCATTGGCTGGGGGGCCTGGGTCAGCAGGGTAGAAAAACAACAGGGGTATGTTTGACTGCCTCTGGGTCAGATTACTAAATATAATTTGATTAAGCTGCTTTTGAAATAATCCATCTGACCTGTTGCAATAAACTATTTCAATTTCACTGGCTGATGGCCGTTTGATTTTATGTGGAATAAATGTTATGAATGTCTTAACTTTAAAAATCCAACATCTTTAATTTATATTAATAATTTAAAAGACAGGAACTATTAAAACAAACATTAATTAAATAATTCCATTTAGTAATTAACCCAGAGGCCTTGGAGTGTTTTTAAGGTCTAAACTTTGTACCGGAGGGGGGTTAGCAGCCTGCATGGCCAGCAATGACTCATGGTATGTCATATCAGGTTGGGCTGGTATCACCCCTCCATGCCGGGGCCAGGCACTCGGCACCAGAGACTCCAGCAGAGTCGAAGTTGACCCCCCATGAGGGAGATCTGACGACGGCGTTGGGGGAAAGAAGTTCTGCACTGAAGGTGGGTGTCCCTGTGGATCCTCGTGACGCACTCCCGCTGATGAGTCATACAGTGCAGAGGAGGAGGAGCGAGGGATAGACTGAGCTGCTGAAGAGTCAAAATGGGGAGGACCGGGTGGGGGAGGGGGTGACTGGAACTCTCCTGCATCAGAGGAAGCCAGGGAGTCACTAGATGGTTCAGGGCTTTTGTCCTTTATGGTTATTCCAGTGTGGTGAAGGAGAAGATTTCCAGGAGGTAATGGCAGCTCCGGGCTGATGTATGCGTACAGCTCCTCCGTCACTGGCTGGAGACGGCCGTATGATCCAGACCCACAAGATCCTGTTCCAGAGCTGTCCTCCAGAGGGAGGTCCATGGAGCTCCTTCGAGCTCGAAAAAGTCTGGATGCTAGGAGGCTGGGGTCCCCAGCAGCTGCTGCAGCTGCAGCAGCTGCAGCTAAATGGTACTCGAAGATGCTTCCAGCAGATGGAGGAGCATCAGCGATCACTGGAGGTGTGGAAATGGGGAAGGACGACGAAGAGGCATGCTGTGGAGGATAACACCCCTCAGATGATGAAGAAGAGACTGAGCCACCTGTTGATGGAGTCATGGGTGTTAAGGGTGAAGGTATCGGGCTGTGCGCCCTCATTTGTTGCAAAATGTGTGGGTGCAAGAATCCTGGCTGTGGTGGTGGACCAGGATCAAAGCCCAAACTGGCAGCTGCAGCTGCTGCCTGCCTCTGATGATGGAAACTCAACTGGCTTAGCTGGTGTGCAGTCAATGGGTATCCTCCATAAACCATGGCTTCATAATGGTCCAATAAAGCAGCCTGATTCAGACTTAATCGCCTCACTGCCTCCTCATGTTCAGCTCTCATGTCTTTGTAACCATACAAATTTGAATCGGACTGTCCTGGTAGATGCAGAGGTTCACCAGCACCAAGTCTCTGAGCTGCGGCTGCCAAACCAGGGTTGCCAACAAATACGGGAGGAGTCTCGATATTTTCCATACCAAAAAAGGGGTGGAGACTACTCCCGTAGCGAGGGTATGTGGGCTGGAAGTGTCGGGTATGCGCTTCGAGAATGGAGGTGCTCTTGCGTCGCTGGGTGTTGTAACCCTTTGGAGGCCCAGTGGGAGGTGGCGAGAAGGAAACAGGGCGCTCAGGGATGGAGGGGAAGAAAATAGTTGGAGGGTCTGGGAGAGTTGGGTGGGGAATGCTCCCTCCAGCGCCTCCATGTGGTAAAGAATGCTGTTGTGACAATGAAATACAATGAATTTCAGAATAAAACTCAAGAGAATGTCAGAGAGAACCACAGCAAAAGGCCCACAGAAAACAGAGAAAACAATTCAAAAGGAGAAATGTAAAAGAAAACCAACGGGAACAAAAGATTCATATTCACCCTTCAAAATAAAAGCATAATGTAAAAACATTATGTACTGAAAAATTGTAGAACAGAGTTTTAAAATGTACAAGAGATAAAAAGCTGGTTACAATAAATGGATCAAGTGACACACTTGTACAACTACAGCACAAACAGACTGAACAAAGGCCAGGCAGGACAAAAAGAGAGATCCAGAAGCGCACAAAAGGGAAAAAACTGCCCAAGAGGAGACATCAAATGCTGACTTTAAGCTTGACAATATTCAGATGCATCTTTAGTTAGGATGGCAGATGTTTAGATAATTTATATTTGAAAAACTTACCCTTGATTTTTAGCCTGGAATTACAAATCAGATATACAAATCTGTTTTTGCTTGATGTTGGTTCATTTAAAAAAAACCTAGCAGTTTTGCTGATTGTAGATGCACCTGATATTGGACCTTTGTACCATTAAGCATGGCTATGGCTCATGACAGTCTGAATTTTAAATGAACATGTGATGGCCTAGGAGAGAACGAGAGAGATAAAGATAGATGGAAGAATCTAAAAAATTGAAGCAGAGATAAAGTAAACCAGTTTTTGACTCTTTGTCCCAGGGACACCCTGCTTCACATGTTTAGATGTGTCTCAACTGCAACACACCTTATTCTTTGACATGAGGTGTGTTAAAACAGGGGAACATTTGAAGCAGCACTAGAAGAAGTAAACTTTTGCATTTTGGTTGTTTTGACATTAATATTTCATATGCACATTCAGTTCCAAATATCAACCTGTATCACCAAATATCACAATATCCCTCTTACTCCTGAGAGGTCATTTGATGTTATCCTAATTTGTTCCTTAAAATGAATTCTGAAACTAGAGAACAACAAACCCACCAGATTCTAGTGTTGCTTCAAAACATGCCAGATTG
>JAVKLF010000053.1:8155212-8172791 GCA_034783495.1 Millerichthys robustus
AAACTGTTTAACAAACAAGTCAGTGTGAGTTCTAGTTTCCCTAAAGTCAGACCAGAACCAAAAACATCTAGAAAACAAAGTAACACATTATGTGAATGGAATGTGTTTTAAAACACAATGTTAAATAAACTTAAAGAGCATTTGTTACTTTTGATCTGCAAACTTTGTTACATATAATTATTGTTTTTAAGAACAACTTAGAAATACTTTCCTAAACAAATTTCCCCAACTAAAATGATCAAAACTAAACATTTCACAACAAAAGTATTAAAATTGAAATGTTTAACATTAACTTTTAAATGTGAATTGGTGAGAATTCTTAAATATATGGTTTTAAGCATGTGGACAATGAAGAGTTCAGGAGAGCGAGAAAGGTTTTGGTTTGATGAGATTTCAGAATTGTGGGGGGGAAAATTGAAACCCTGGAAAGTGAAGAAAAGACCAACTCAACACAATTTGTTGAGTAGCTAAGTGAATAATTAGCTAACTGATGAACAACTGAGGAAGAGTGATTTTATTACGTAACTGAAGGTTAAGTGGTTGACAAGGCAAACTTTCTTATGCCCGATGAATCAGGTTAAATGATGTACAAAATGTTCAGATCCTTCTATTTTGGTTTGAATCTGAAGGTTAATAATGCAAAAATTGAAACATCTGCTGATTTGTTAACAAGCAGTTTCAGATCTCATTCCCTTTTCAAACACTGCAAGCTTCATTACGACTCACTTCAACAGACAACGCAGTGCTCACTTCAAGACTCGTTTCTATCACGCATGTGACCAGAGCGGCATCCAACAGCTGTGGCGCGACTGTCAGAGCGAAATGAAACAAAGTGCTCACTTACCATCGGCTGTGGCGGCTGGGAAAAGCCTGGATGTTGCTGCATTGCAGCCGCAGGAGTTGGGGGATATGGGGTCTGGGGTTGGGAGGGGGGCTGGGAGGAGGGGGGGCAGCTGTACGACATGGTCAGCTGACCCAGGTGAGGAGAGTCTAAGAAAAGCAAGGAACCCTGTCCGCTGTCGACACCCCCTTCAGCTAAAAGAGAAATGGAGCGACATTTTTGCGATACAAATTAAACTTCTTCAAACTGTCGAGACCTGGTTATCTTAAGAGTCTGTATTGAATTAATCAATCTGTGCAGAAACAACTTAAACAGGATGTTTTCAAGTCTTACAAGTGTGAGAGAGGCTGGCCTGGTGATGGTGAAGCAGATGTTGGTCTGATTCAGTCTCTTCTGCTCTAGACTGTGAGAACACAAGCAGGAGTCATGACACTGAAAAGCTTCTTAAAGTCCAAAATTTAACAAAAATACGACCCATTACAGATGGAAACCGTAACGACAGGATTTTGTTTATATTTGGTAAAGACTTAAAACACACAAAAGGCAAACCTGGGAGTGAGAAGCTTTGAAGGTCTCTTGTTTCTGCTTTTGTTCTGCCTCCAGTTTTCTCTTCTCCTGTTCCTCTCGTACCAGCTGCCTCTGTTCTCTCTTCTTCAGGATCAGAGACACGCGGTCCTTGATTGCCTTGGCCATGGTCTTGTGGTCAGCTTCGGCAACGTAGCCAGACTCAACCTCGGGAATTTGAAGACACAAACATTTTGTAAAAGGCTGTCTTATTCTCGTCCTGTCCAAACAACACCATCGATATATTTAGTATAGCACCATTTCTCCTGCTCACTGAACTTACCATTTCCTGCGCCACATCTTCAGGCACGTCTTTGTTCAGATCAAAAGAGAACTCGATTGCTTCATTATCTTTATATTTACCTGAAAAAAGTGATACAATGAAGGTAAGGATTTGCAGTTTTCTATTAAACCACTGGATGTGCTTTGGTTTTCCACCAGTTCTTTTCAAGTCACCAAGAAAAGCTGCTACATGTAGAAATTATTTCAAATGAAGCTCAAATGATAATTAATGCGCTCTTGCCTTTGAGCTTCTTGACATCTTCTATCCTGAGCCACAGTTTAATAGCAATCATTTCCCCATCATCCTCCTCTGCAAGTTCAACTCTGACCCCCGTCTCTTCTTGAAAGAATGCATGATTCAGCAGGGTCTTTATGGCATATCTGCACAGAGTATAGCAAAGAAGATGCATTTAAATGTGTCAGCTGTTTTCAGTAGAGTTTTATCTGTGGAAACAGAGATATAGGAAATGAAATAAAAAGGCTGGAGAGGAGCACGTTGTGTTAACTTTGCTTAAAAGTTTGTGATCAGATATCCAACTAACAGAACACACACGGTACTTCATTACTCTGCAAGAATAAAAGATACATGTTGACCACAAACAGCCCTCCTGATTCTTCAAGTTCACTTGACGTTAAGAAGCAGAGATTTCACACAAATTAAAATGTATGTACCACCTGACGTGTATCTTTTAGGATCCCTTTTAATAACAACATTAGCAAATATGGTGAATGTGGCTAAAGTCCGCTAAAAAAATCCAAGCCTTCCCAAAACACCAAAGTAATCCACACAGCTTTTGTTGCCATGACTCACCTTTCATCTTTGTCCGTTCTGATGCAGCCCTCTATAATTTCCTTCACCTCAGGAATGGCTACCTTATCAAAACTGGCAGGTTTGACTCCCTGCAGAAGAAAAAGGATAAAAGCAGTGAACCCAGGGCAGCTATCAGACATGCACATTAAGACAAAGGTTACAAAAGAAGAAATTTACTGTGACATTTGAAGTTGTTTCATAGATAAATATACATTTGAAGTACATTAAAATACTTGCTGTAAGTATGTACTACACGAGTGGTGTTCAGTTACTTCACTTACACTACATAAAGTTCATTTTGGTTCAATATGTTTTTTTTTTGTTTAAGCAACTTGTTATGAAGTATAACTCAAGTTAATGCATTTAATAGCAAAGCAAAATAAACTAAAATCAAAGGTTATGGTAAAAATTTCACACTCAGTATATTGATGGTGTCATAGAGTGTCCAGAAATAGTTTGACCTGAGGTTAAATTCCACATAAACACAGCTGAAGGCATAAATACTGAATCACAGCCTTTTAGAAGCAATTAAACAAGACCAATCAGCAGGAAGCTTTTCCAAACCTTTGGTACTAAATGTTCTTGACTGGAAAACAATAAACACAGAATTCCACCATGTTGAAAAATCTTAACCCACACACAAAGAATATGAACAATATTAATAACAAATAAAACATTAAGCAGGATAGGGCACCATGTTGTTTGAACTTCACTTGTTTTAATATTTTGTACTTTTAAGTAACTACGGTTGAAAAAGACATGAGATGGCTGTTGTGTGTTCTCAAATTCTTTGTTAGAGTTTAAATTTATAGTTTTTACAAACATTTTGCACTTTTGAGAGCCGGATGAGATCCTACACATTTTTGCAGACAGACCAGAGCTGAATATAAATGTTAAATAAAAATGCTAAAAGCAAAAGTAAATTATGCCAATAGTTTGGCATTTGTCACCATCATTGTGTTAAAAAAATTTCTTTGTCAAATGTTAAAGCCGAGTAAAGCTCTTCTGATGCACAATTATAAAACGCAACATGACAATAAATTCTTCTACGAAAAAAATTAAGCGATTACTTTTTACCTTTAATATTTGCTTCCTCCTGATCACATTAAAATGGACAGTTTTAATATTTAAGTAACTTACCTATAAAGCAGTTCAAAAAATACTTTTAGAAAAATGAAAACTATACTTGTTTTTTAATCTCAACCTATAAGCTCCAAGGAGACCATTTTCTTCTGCTCTTTTGCTCCCATTTTCTTTTCTTGCCATGTTTTTCTCTTGCTGCCTCACCAGTTTGTCATTATATAACTCCCCATCTCTCTGTGGCACGCACGCACACACACACACACACACACACACACACACACACACACACACCCACACACACACACCCACACACCACTGAGACTCTGAGGTCAAACTAAGTTAGGACTGATTGGGGGGGGGGGGGGTCGTCTAATGGCATTAAGGCTGAGGGACAGCTACATGTTACTTAAATAAGCCTAATTGGTTCAGGAAGGAGAAAGACTGAGAGTTAGGTCAACAACATGAGTTTTAAGAAGAAAACGAGCCATACAGAGTAAACAGCACACTTTTTGGAATTATGGAGCTCCGCACAGCAACCGAGGCCTCCACTGTAATAAAAAAATTTAGGTAATAAGGTATTGAAGATCTCAATAGGGAACCACGCCTGCATTCCTTCCTACAAATCTTACAAAACAACCATCAGTGTAACATTTCACTAATTCAGAAGTCGTCCCTTCCAGAAAATGATGATTTTTTCCCCCTCCTGGATGACTGCCAAAAGGCACCTGTACAACTGCTGGACAAAACTTCCTAACAGGGTGTGAGGAGGAGACCAGGCACTGAGCATCCGCTCATTAGTATCAACCCTACAGAGAAACATGCTGGTGGCAGCTCGATTCTGTGGGACATTTTTCTTTGACAAGGGGAGAGAAATGGCCAGAACCTTTCACGTTGACTTCTCATTTCAAAAACAGTGCAACTTAAGGAAGCTCTGTGAAAATATTTGTACGCCCTGAACTCCTCTGTAAACCAGTATTCTACGTAGTCAAATATGAGGCCATCTGTCCGACAGCTCAAGCTTGGCTAAAACTGGGTCATAATGAAACATGTCAATATTCCCCAAACACAGCAGGGGATTTACAACAAAATGGTTGAAAGGGAGAAAAATCAAGTTGTTGCAATCATATCACAATTTCCAAAGATGACAAACCTGACAAAAGATAAAAATATAAACAAAATTCCTTACACAGTATTTAATTAAAAGTTATGTTTACTATGTAATGTCTAAGAGTAGCTGGTGACTTGATGAGAGAAATAATCAATCTACGACAGACGTAATAGTCTAAATGATGTACTTAAGCAATTTCTATAAAAGGTTACAAATAAAATGTGTAAAGGGTTAACTAAGTCATAACAGTCAGAGTGATGGAGGGTGAGAATCTGGTCACTAGAAGTCAGCAGTGAAAAGAAAGGAACCAGGTGACTAAAGCACCCTGGGGTCATCACAAGGCTCTGAAAATGACAAGAACAACAAGAGAAAACTGAAGGTGGCGGTTTGTCTCGCAAAATGCTCTAGAGCCTCAAGCATGTAAGATCAGCCCACTGAAAAGACATATAAAAAAAAATACATGCAGAACCTGAGGTCACAATGATAATCTAATTTGGTCTAAACGACCTCCGGATGAGAGAGAACAAACAGAGAAAGGAAACGAAAAAGACGGCAAGAGAGAAAAGATGGCCAAGAGCCAGAAATGTGATTTAAAATTTCCGGTCAGAATCTAAAATTAAATTGCAACTTTCAGAGACAGAAGGATGACAAAGAAATGAAAAATGGAGGACAGTTTCCTTTAAGTCAAAAGGATGCTTAAAGGAGTGGGGGTAATCTTAATCCAGATCTTTTCATTTTGATTGTGCCAGACAGATAGTATGAATGAGTGCCTAAAAAAATAAATCAAATATTGGACTGAATTGGAACAAAAAATATGAATACATTAAAGTAAAGAACCTTGTTTAAACATTTTATTATGTGGGAATAGACAACTAAAACTGGAACAATCACTGATTAAGTTGAATTACAAGACTAAAAGTGATGATTTAGGCAGAAAATTATGCTGTTTATATTGTTACAAAATAAAAGGAGTTTTGTAGTAACCTCCTCTAGTCCATTAAGCATCTCCATTAGCCTCCACTGAGCTAAAGTCATTCTGTAAAAGTAGAAAAAGGAGACAGCTCTCGTCTGCCTGAGTGTGTTTTCGTCTGCAGCACACAGAGGCTCAAGGAGCTGATCGCAGTCTGATTGCAGCTGCTCTTCTTTTCATGTCTGCCTCTTTTTTACCCTCAAAGGGTTTCAGAGTAAAAAAAATAAAGCTATGTTAAAAAAAAAGGTTGCAAAATCAAAGAGACAACAAAATGCCAGAGTTTACTGAAAGGATATTTCCTTTTGAGAACACATTGTTTTGATCCAACGTGAAGAGAAAAATCTACAGGTGGGGGGAAAAGCAGATGGGGTTTTTTTGGTTTTTTTGAATCCATTTTGCAAGAACAAGACAGAGTGAGAGCAGGAGGGGGAGAAAATTACAAAAAAAGAAGAGTAACAAGAGCAAAAAAACAGCATCATATGACTGGAACTGCAGCAACTCATGCCAAACTTATTAATACAGTCAGTAAACAAGTGAATGACAGATGGAGGATGGAGATTAGAGGCAAAAACACAAACAAGGCTGGGAGCTGCGACTCATGAATGTAAGAAAAACTCTCACTGGAGGCTCCGTGAGGTAAATGACTTACGCTGGTAACTCGTCTGTAAATCTGAGCAGCGTTTTGGCATTCAGAGTAGGGATACTCCGAGGTGGCCATCTCCAGCATACACATCCCAAAAGCGTAAACGTCTACCAACTCATCGTACTTCTCTTCATACATCTCTGGAGCCATAAACTCTGGGGTACCTAAACAAGAAAGTGCAATGTTCCGTAACAAGCAAAAAAAACACCACAGAATCAATCATCTTGTAAACAATAAGACACATTTGTGCAATAAAAAAAGAGCAGAAACATAATAAAATTCCATCACTTTCACATACATCTAACAAGGGTTAAGCACTGTAACCAAAAAACACAAACTTGTATCGTATTTCCTTTTGGTGGGGAGATTTTTTGCACATTTGACATCACCCTAATTACTTCAAAGAAGCTGTACCGTATCATTCATACCTCAAGTGCACGTTAGTACGTGCATTCATGTATTTAGTGTAAATAATGTCTAAGTACACGCATATTTGTGGTCAGTTTCCACACAACACAGCTGAAAGGAAGTGTGTATTGTGAGCATCTATTACATTTCCAGACAGCTTAACCCCAACTTACCAGCAGACAGATTGAAGGTTGGTTCCTTTTCAAATACCTGTGGTTCACTTTAACAACCAGCAGTAAAATTAATGTGCAGTCGTTCTGCATGGTTTGTACAGAATGTGTAAATGTTCGGCATGTTTGCATGTAAAGTGGTTATTACTCCAGTAAATGATCCTGCCCGTTTCACTTTCCCCTGCTTCCATACAGAAAACGTTCTGCACGCGTCCTACCTATGACACTTTTGGCAAAAGATGCCCTCTTCAGAGTGGCCAACCCCAGGTCTCCTATCTTCACCGAGCCCGTGGGCCCCGTGATGAAGATGTTGTCACATTTCAAGTCTCTGTGGATGATGGGCGGAGCTCTGGTGTGCAGGAAGTGCAGGCCTTTGAGGATCTGTCGGCACCACGAGCGCAGAACCTTGATTTTCATGACCTTGAAACGCTTCAGGTAACTGCGGGAGAAAGAAATCCCACGTCACGGAAGAGATGAATACAACAGAGACAGTGGAGAAGAAAGAACAAAGGATAATGCTACAATAAATAAAACTGTATGCAACGACCAGAATAAACAGATGAAGTGAACAGACCTCAAAACCTTTTTTTTTTATTCAGAACACAAAAAGCAGGAGGTTGTTTAAAGCGGCTCCACCTGGTTCATGCAGCATCAGAACGTGAGCGTTACAAGCAGTCATAAATATTATAACCAGCCAGGAATATTTAGGGATTTCCATCTGATAGCACTAAGATTTATAATCTATATTTAAGAGGGGAATGAAAATAATTCATTCATGTATTGCTGCAAATATATCCTTTTTTTAGCTTACGCTAAGAAAACTAGCAGATAACATTTGTTAATTGGCATAATAACATATTGTTTGTTTTTGTATTGCATTATAATAGAAATTAATGTACACTAATTGGATTTTAATCTGAATCTGTACTGGCTCTGTGATTTGTTTTTTTTTTCCTTTTGTTTAAAGAAATAATTTAATTTAAATAAATTGTCCTTTAGGTCCTCTGTAACTACATTCCACATTCCATTAAAATCTAATTTTCTGCAGGTTTTTTTTTAGAGTGGGTTGAAAAATATATAAAAATATCTTCTAGAGGATACCAAAGCATAAAATGTACCACTGTCTCCTTCAGCTCATTTCACCTTTATATAAGACTCATCCATCTCTTGCACTTTATTCCTGCCCCTGTCCTGAAGTCAGAACAAGGGATCTGACCTTTCTAAGGATACCTGTGGCACGCAGCAACAATAAAGTAACACCGCACAGTAGAGTTCCTCAAGTTTCAGCAAACAAAACTCACTTATTAAATTAAAAATACAAAAAATCTCTCACACAAACGTTGATAAGGACCCTATTATGAGCCAAACCAGTACTGGTCGATGTTTCCATCTTCGACATCTTCCTCCCTCCCTATCAGTTCACCAGCCCTATCCTGTCATCACTCTTGCCTTTTCCACTGCCTCAGCACAGAGCAGCACCTCTCCTTTCAGAGTATTTATCTGGACAGCAGCCGAAACCCTGTGCAGCATTCATCCTGTTCACTAACACACCAACGTGCTCTGCAGGGGCTGTCAAAAACAAACATGCGTGACTGAAGTTCAGGTTTCCTGCATACATCCAGCCCAAACACTCTAATATAATGGTGACTGTTGTTTTAAAGCAAAAATGTACAGTTACTCTTTTTAGCTTCCTGTAAGCTGGGGTTGAGCTGTGATCCAGAACTGGATGTTTCTAGAATATAGACATATGTCATCGTATGTAACATATCTTTGTTGGGAATTGATCAAAGCAATGCTAAAAAGTAAGTAAAACATTATAAGGGCTTTCAATAAAAGCAAACATATATGCTGAGTTTGTACAGAAGGAGTTTAAAAATCTTTTTCAGTCTTCCAGTGGAGGGTGCTGCTGTCCTTACCAGCACTGTGCAAGTGCAACATGTTTCCCTTTGCTGTTACAGGTGAGTCAAACCATTGTCACAACACTTTGCTGATTGTTAATGACACCCACAGGCATCTCTCTCATTCTGGTTTTCCTCTGTCGCTTTGATTTCTGGAACCGTATGACACTGTCAGCTCAGTCATCCATACAATCTGTCTGCCTCTCAGAGACACTCAGGAACATAGGCTGGTAGGTGGGATGGCGAGGGTCAGAGATGCACGCTGAGGCACAGACTCAACACTAATGAACGCCTTTGTTTGTTTAATGTAACATAAAACACAAACCTTGTAATGAGTTACATTCTTACTACCTACTATGCTAACTGCTCAATCTCTAATAATTTAAACGTGAAACCATTAAAAGACTAGAAAACAAAGAAACAGCTGGTGTGTGTAAAAAGAATGTTTGTATTGCAGTTGCTTCCCCCCCCCCCCCATTTTAACAAATTTAAAGGTAATTTCTCGAGTACTCACGTTTTTAAAGTGCCAGATGTCATGAGCTCGGTGACAAGAACAATACACTTCTTTCCTTTGCACAAACCCTCCCATGAGTCATAAAAGCGGACAATGTTAGGATGCTGGAGACCCTTCAACATCCCGGCTTCCTCTTTGAATCGCTGACGCTCCGACTTGGACAGCTTACGGTCCTGGAAACGGGACAGAGAATTAGTCGAGCACAGGCAAAGTAAAGAAAAACAAAGTACTGTGCGTTTAAAAAACTTAAGGCAAGACAGTTCTCTCCCCAACTAAATCAGACACATCACTATTCTATTGAATGCAATTACAATCAAATCAAGAGGATAGGAGTTTGGAACTAGAAGAGCTAATCAGCAGATAAGAAGAAATGATTAAGGCAAAAAAATGGGAAGAGAAAAGTCTGTGTACAATGTTAAAACCCAAAGATAGGATCAGATTTCGTACTCTATCAGAAAACCCTGTCTCTTTCCAGTGAATGCTCTGTCTGTTCATCTTTACTCTGAAGGCCCCAAACATCCATTAGATTGAGTCTAAAGCTGCTTTTTTCACCATCTTCTTTTGATCTGTATGATTCATGCTACAGCGTTATGTCAAAGAGCCTTTGTGACAAATAGAACAGTCTAAGATGTAGCCTTAATAGTTAAAATATCAAATACTGATAAATAATTGTCAAAATATCAAATAATTTTTAAGTCTCGTTGAGTTAATGCAGATTTGGATGTCTATTCAATTTGGACAAACATTTTATTTTGCACTTATCTGTCAAGGAAACTTGACCAAAACAGGCTAATAAAAAAGGAAGTTTCTTCCACCTCTACCTTTGACACCTTAACAAACAGACATGTTGAGCTGTGTGGGTGGGTCAGTTCCTTAAAAAAAGACCTTTCGGATTTATGCTCTAATTTGATATGTCAATTATTGGTTGGTACTCAGGCTGCCCCGCCGCTCCTATTTAAGTTTTTTTTTTTTTTTCTTTCTCTCTATTGTCCAAATTAGAAAACAGAGGAAGCATGTAAAAATGTGAATGTAATCGGTGTAATTATATAATTGTATTGTAATGTGCTTTCTCAATAAAAATATGTTAATATAAAAAAAAAAGAAGACCTTTAAGGTATACGTGTGGTTTGAACCGTGAACACCAGCTGCTCCAGTTCGTGGTGTTTACATAAATAAATTCATCTCAGGAGACAAAAAAGCTTTATTGGATTTGTTTGTCCTAAAACAACTGGCTGAGTTCAAAATGTAGCATTTTTATAAGGTTTGTATATCCAATATGTTTATGTTTATTTGATTTGGGAAGTTTCTAATTCCAGTTTTTTTAGTCTGAAAATAACATATTTTGCACATTACTGCCCCTCCACCAAAGGACACAATCGCTGGTGCTTGACACCAAAAAATGAGCTGATGAATACTCAATTCTAAGGGGCTTTGGGCCTAAATTTAGCAGCTATAACTTCTGTGACATTATATTTTTTGCTATACATTCCAAATATGAACTGCCCCAAAACAAACAGGAAGATTTCACCAGATATAAAGTCACTGAGAAAAATAGAGAAAATTAGATTTAAATACAGAATCAAAATGTTGCAGAAGCAATTTTGGGGGGAAAACGTCAGCAGCAACTGCAACCAAAATAGAGATCAAATGAGGATCCAGATCACTGTTTGTGAACAGGATGAAAGCAGAGATGGTGTCCTTAACATTTAAAATAGTTTCCAGTTCTTCATAAAAACACCCAGTAAACAAGTCAGCAGCGCCACGTCACAGTGAGCAAGTCTTCTGAAATGGTTTTAAGCAATTAGAAAATCTCATGAGCTGCTGCAGAGATTAGGAGAGCTTCTGAGATGATCTCATGTTGTCGTACTGTGTAAGCCTCATCTTCATCATATGACTTCCTCGCACACACACTCTACACACATCAGTGCATTTGAAATACACACTGAGGCTGTCAGAAATAACGTGTCAGATAAAACCTAATGCAGCTTATCTCCGCCATCATCCACCTCCCTGAGGATAGCCCATTAGTGACTGACAAATCATCTGTGTGTGAATGGATATTCTTCTTCTCTGTCTCTTTTCTCCTGCAATCACGTGACCCGGTGGTCACATGACCAGAGCCGCACGTCACCTGACTGACTGGAAGCCTACATTCCATTTCCCAGCAGCACTTAGGAAAGATCCTGACCAACCATAACGTAAATCATCTCCTCTGAGGATTTTTTTTTTCTTCACTTATTATTTCTCTCTTGGCCAGGATGTGTGTATTATTCATACAAAATCTGATAACGGAGAGATATTTTGGACTTTTTTGAAATAACTGAATCAAATTTTAAAATAGACAAGCAGAGATCTAAATTTAGGTTCCAGAAAGTCTCCAGAATGTTTGTTCAGGTCAATTGAAGAGCTTCTGAAGTGATGGGAAACACAACTATGTGTTTGTGTGTGTTTGTGTGTGTATCCATAGATATGACTAAAGACAGCAGACAGCAAGTCCAAAGGGGCTTGCTAATCTAATATTAATGTCTCCTTCAGTGTATAAATGGGTTTATGAACAGGAGAAGCTTTAATAGAGGGTGGACACATATCTAACAGAAAACCATTTTTTAAAATAATCTGATGTCAGAATGTTTGTAAGGAGTCTAATTTGCTCCATGACACATGGGTTTACTTGTTGAGGGTGTTTTCCTTCCTCATCTCCTCACAAGCAACAAAGCATCGTGAGGTTTGAGTTTTGTTAGAGGAAAAAAAAAATTCTTGTTTGCCATTTGTTACCATATCTTTCACATTTCTCACATACCCTCCTTCACCTCACACAGACATGCCGGCACATTCAGATCTGCAGTCCCTTCACTGGCACTCACACACACACACACACTTCTTTCCAACATAAGGGTTTCACACTCTCTAATCCCTGCACTGCCTCCCCTTAGCCTTTCTGAGAGCTTCAAAGAAACCTTCTGTACATCACTGAGTAAGCGGCAGCTCTAATTTTGTCAGCCCTAAATCTGTTCTATTTTAGCCCACTAAAGACAACATATACACACGCGCACACACAAACAGGTACAAATGTACTCCCACAAAACAACCAAACAGCCAGAGAGGCTGGCAGAAACTCAATCTGCAGTGTCACAGTATTATACAGTTTCCTGCAGAGAGGCTGAAAGCTGATCCCTCTCTGATTAACTGCTGAGTTTTAACACTCTGTGATCATCCGTTCAGGTCCTGTCTGATCTGCTGCTGCTCCCCAACCAACAGTGATCCCAGTACCCGATGGAAGGCGGCTACAACTGAACCTGGCCGGCTCTACAACTTGTGCCAGCAGAGGAAAAAAACTCTCCCATGATTAACTAGTACTGAAATGTGCTGGAGGAAATAATCACAATGAAATTGGTCTGTGAGTTCGTGGGTCTCAAACTTGGATCTCTCTTGGGGAGACTGAAAATAGAATAAATAATTAGACCAGATTGTCTGGGTTCAAAGAAGTGTCGGTTTCTCAGAATTCTCATGGAACGACCGTAATCATCTCGTTTACAGAAGAAACAAAAATATCCACAAAATAAAAATACTTTTTTCCTCTTTTCATGAGCAAAACTTTCAGCTTGACAAAAATTAACATTGACATGCAAATGTTTTAAAACTCTCTTTCTTTAAATTGGAACTCTAACAAACAAGACTTTTAAAAATCTTTAATAGTTTGCAAGGCATCTTGTTGAACACTGGCTGCCTTTTCACTTATTTTTGTTCCAATCCAAAACTATTTGCCGAAAATTTAAATCTTGTAGTTTAAAAAACTGAAAAGAGATAAACTGCTCAGGTCTCTGCTACATATTTTTTGTTTGCTAAAGACATTAATTTTAATAAATGTTCATCTGCCAATCCAAATCCTTATTGAGATGCTAAATAAGCCTGTGCTAAAAAGATTACATTGAGTCCCATTGTCACAGCATGCATGGAAGATTGAGTCATTTCTGGTATTTCCACCCTTTATTAATAAAAAAATGTCTTGTGTCAACACTTGACACTGAATCAGGACACTGATGTTTTTTAGATGCAACTTGCTTTAAAGCCAGATAGAAAAGCAATAATAAAATCACTAAATTTTGTTCAAGTTTTTAGGAATTTGTTGCCAATTCGATTTCCTTCCGATCAACCTCTGACCCAAATAAGCAAGAATGCTGCTCTGTAACCACAGCAACATAGTATTAAAAAAATAAATAAAATAAAAACTCGTAAATCCTAATTAAATCTTGGCAGCATGAATGAGCTGGTTTCTTTCCATGTACTCGTGGTGGGGTGCTGCTTGGCTGCATGTCTGTCTTGTGCAAGGAGGGGGGAAAAAAGACCCTGTGTGTTCATTTTGTGTGTAGAAAAAAAAGTGACCCCCCACAGCCTGGAAATGCCTTCCTGCAAAGAACCACAAATCTCCTATAACACACACACACACACATACACACACACCTGATAAGCATGTAAAAAAAAAACCACACACATTGCATTACTTGCACACGTAAACCAAGACCTTTTACCACAGCTTGTTATGGTTAGCCAGAGAGATGCTAAGAGAGCATCTGTTGTGAATAAGAATGACTAAAGGGAGGAAGAATAAGTTCAAGTAAAAGTCACAAGTTTAGAGAAAATGATAGCTGTATTGTCATTTCAGCTTGTGTTTCCGTGTGCCCAAGTCCCTCTTTGTTTCCCTGTCACACCACTCCAATCCCCTCTCCTTCGTTCCTTCCATTTAGATGGTTTTTGGTTTCCCATCAGTCACCGCTCCACGTATTGTTGTAAGTGGGGCCAAGTGTCACAGTGTCACGGTATCTGACCCTAAATGGGGCCAAAAATCTGGTGTTTCAGTAACAGTTTGGGTAAATCACATACCAATTAGCTTTAGGTTGGACTTTTTAAAAAACATCATTATAAATAGTTTGGACATACAATGTATTTTTTTTTCCAATTTGTACCAAGAAACACAAAGACAGAGATTCATGGGGAGAGATTATTCAACAAGGTGATGTCAACATGTCTCCAAACAATAGGTGCCATCCCAGTCTGTCACTCACTGTGCTTTATTGTCTCAAGTCTGTGCCTGGTTGTACAACGTATACCCACCATTTGCCAAGGGAGTCATTACCCTCTGCTAATATAGTTATGATTCACATTTCATTTTCTTCCTCCTCACTAATAATCTTTAGCATTGTTGTGGACACCCTCAACTGGACCACTTGATCCTACCAGTTCTGCCTAAAAACCTTTGGTCCAAATGTTAATTCTAAAACGGCATGTCATGCCCAACGAATCTGATTATACCTAAGATAATTCCATAATTCATAATTCCAGAAGCTAATGAGTAAAATGCTGATCTGCTGAGTTCCCAAAGTTCAACTGGGTGAACAAGATTTCTTTGAATGTTTTTTAACATGCAAGTTGCAGCAAAACATTTATTAGTAAATAATTTAACACACTGGGTTAGGATTTCTCAGCACATAAGAAAAAAAAATCCAAAAATCAAACCAAGCTATTTCAAAAACAAAAGAGCCGAGCTGTCCTACCATCCAGGAGTAATAACATTGTGATTGGATCATACATACCATTCACTGGTCACAAAAAGAACACATATCAAATTCCTGATGAAAAATCACGGAAACATATTTGCATAGACAGTTAACACAATATTGTCACCAATTAGACATTAGAAATGTTTTATTTAATATTCACGTACAACTGCTTGACTGTGGGACTCGACTCAATTTAAGATGGCCACCAGAGCTAACCAGACTTCGAAAAAACAAAAATAAGTGCACTTCAGTCAGCTTTACAGAAACTGAGCTAAACTTTGATGTGGTAGTAGTTCAGAGTTGTTCCCTACACATACGCCAAGACCCAACAGATTGCATGCTAAAATTTAGAACTTTAGTTTGAATCAAACAAAAACTGCAGACCTAACAAATTAGGTATAAATTAGGGTACTTCAGTTTAAAAAGGGGCATAGTCTTAGCAAAACAGAAAAAAAATAAATCTGAAACCCAAGACATTTGAATGTAATGGTTGTCATTTACAACCATATGAACAGACATTTCTTTTTCTTTAAACTTATTCAGAATTTGACCCTTTTTGCAGTAAAAAAAAAAACAAACGGATAAAATGTGCTGGTTCTCCTGCGTCAGAGAGCCCCAAACTTTCTACCGCCATATTTTGGCTTCTGATTTCATGTGTTGCGTAAGTAAGTATGTGTAAAAGGTTACAGTCCTAATTTAGTGCACATCCACCTGCCTCTCTGTTAACTCATCATAAACAAAGAGGAGCAGATGAAATGTTGCTGGACATGATCCAGTCGATTAGTGGCTACAGTTTAGACCTTTAAATCATGTTCAGTTCTACTTCAGCTGAGTGAATCACATATCAAAAGCCAGGGAGGGGAAAAAAGAAACAAGAGAAGAGCTTAGTAGGTCTCCGTAGCTTTTGAATTAGATAAAAGCTCTCATAGACTGTAGGCTCACAGCTAAGATCCCTCCTAAACCCTATGAAAATACCAACAGATGCTAGCGGCAGGAGTTCATTACAAGACAAACCATATACCCATCTTTGTTTTTTTTATATAGTGTGCATTCTTATGGTTTTATGTGCACATCTGGGTTAGTGTAAAAGCAACTGTTACAGTAACTGATGACCTAACTAATGGCTGTGCTGGGACTTGTGATGGAAAAAAAAAAAAAAAGGACAAGGGCCGGCCCAGATGAAACGATTACATAATACTGGGCGGACAATCTTTTTACACTCCATTAAATCTGAGCCTCCACTATTAATGCTTAAACTGCAACTCAGCACTTCTCAGATTTTGTTTCAAAGAGCATTAGCAGCCATCAGCGTCCAACCAAATATCTGCATTTGGTCTGTACTGAAGGACATAAAAAAGCATGATACAAAAATATGCTTAAATATGAAGCAAACTACTTTCAGCTGGAAATGGCACAATGTGGGGGAGAAAGTTTAGATTCTACGCATTTTAAAAAGACCTTAGTATTTGCTAGTTATGATATGCAGAAAAAAAAGTGAGGAATTGAGAAAGTGAGTTATTGCAAATAATGACTACAAATAATGCAATACTCAAGTAAAAATAGATTGAAAGGAAAAGTAAACCACAACACAATTGACTGAGCAATTATTTATAATAGAATTTTTCACCTTTTGGCAACTGAACAACCATTTTCATTCAGTTTTGATTGTTTTTCATTTTACATGAATATTTAAGAACACAAAGAAAGGCAATGCTCCAGAAGCAATTGAAGTTGTAGGCTTGACATTTAAAAATGTCTTTCACTCTAACTACCACTTGAAGTTTAGAGTAACCATTGTGTTTACATGACTCATAATGCAACCGTTATGCAATACTATAAAACTATACTATACTTTAGAACAGAAAACAGCATGAAACCTGAAAATTTATCTAAAGATACAAAACACAAAAAAGTTTCACCACTTTTTCTTGTATTAGGGCAAACACAAAGTAAAATAAGTACAAACGTTAACAAAATGATGGTGCAAAAAGAAAAATCCGTTTCCCTCCTCCTCCACGTCTGTTATATTCTTTTCTCTGTCTCGCTGTCCTTTTCCCTCGCCAAAGCCTATATTCTCTCAGCAGCTGGTCAGTTGCAACAAAGTGGGGGGAACTGGTTTAGGTTTTGGCAGGGTAACGAGAAAAGTCAAGCAGATTCAGCATGCCGATAAGGTCAATAATCAAAGAAAGACAACCTGACCACCACCGAATGTGTGCGCATGAATACTACACGCATGTTGGATGAGTGACTGTGGTTAATGTTACAGACAGAATTTGGGGTTAATCCCTTCCAGATGCGAATCCACGAGCGCCAAAAGCACACGCTGTTACAAGACATTAACCTGGTTTCATGGGGGGACTTTTTCTTCTTGTCTCTCTCTAAGACAGGCGCACACTTTAAATAAATCCTGCAATGCAACATTACTGGGCTCTCTTTTACTCGCAAAATGATTGTTTACATTTCTTTAAGTCTATCCCTGTCCTATTTTAAAACTATAAATAATAACTTCTTAAATTATGTTTACAGATGTTGACACAGAGACGTGTGAATGACAAAACAGAAACCAGGAGGAATACTCTCAGGTTTCCACTTCAGAGCAGAATTGAGAACGGAAGTGAGGTCACAGCAAGAAGAAATAGACTTATTTGTCCTCTGCTGTTTGAACAATAAACATTACTGAAATCTTCCATGCAACGCCTGCTTGTTCTGCTCACAAAAATACAGGCAAT
>JAVKLF010000053.1:8186683-8199956 GCA_034783495.1 Millerichthys robustus
ATCTGAGGTTATGTAAATAGTGGCTACACTGCTAATCGGGTCCCATAAAAAAATGCAGGAAACCAATTTCCTCTTCCAAGTTTTAAGAAATCAAACCATTGAGGTAATTGCAAATGAAGCTGAGCCAGTTATATGAGTTAGCAAATTCCCCCCCCCCCCCAAAAAAGCAGCAGCTGCAGCATGGGAACACAAGCAGCCTTCCTCATGCACATATATGGCATTGTCTTTGACTGGCAATAAAAAATAGGAGATAGTTATTTGTAACTGGCAGTTACTAACCCTTTAAGATGTATTGTTTGCTTTTGGGGGGTCAACATTGCTGCTTTATTTGAGGGGTTATTTTAGCAGAAAGAGGCAGCTTGTGCCAAAGTTTAACACTGCAGCCTTTTTGCTGTTTTGTCAGGGAAATCCGAACCTTGAAAAACTGTTACACCTCAGCTCTGCCGCTCTGGAGTAATCTGAGAACATTTATCCCTTAGTAAAGTACTCGTACATCTGAATTCTTTGTGCCACAGGTCAAGAAATGAAAAAGTTCTGCGTTGCTTCCATACATCAAGATAAAAAGGGGTGCGCTCTGAGGACAGTTTCCAGGACCCAGATGGTGTGTACGCTTAACAATCTGCAGTATGCTTCTGTTGTGAGGGCAATTTGAAGATTTTCCAGAGCCAACAGACCAAGAAAGGTCACACACCAGAGGAGGTCCTGATTCTCTTTTGCTTACATCATTTTCCTGACAATTAACCCTCTTTATAGTCAGGTTTCCCCTTAAACCGACTCGTGATCGTTCCCATTCCCACTATCTTTAACCAACTTTTTTCTTACAGTCCTCTTAACTCTATCAGTAACTTTTGTTTAATTTAGTCACACACAGGCTAAGCTTCCAGTGATCTGCTCTGACAAGACAAGCTGAACTCTGACCCCCCCAACCCTTTCTTCATCAATTTCAATATCTTCACCATCTCACTGTAATTATATATTGTTTGCCCTAATACCTCTTAGTTCCTGAATCACAAAGACATTTTAGACTGTGATTTTGTTCAGCAACAGGAGGATAAAATCTACCCAGCAACAAACCGACAGTGCTTACTCAACTAATAACTACGAGCAGCAGTAATGAACAATACAAACATTAATTTAAGTGAATTCTTGGCTAAAATTAATTCAACAATCCTTTTCATTTCAAGTGACCTGCATCAACCTCTTCAGTCTCATCCATCTTCTACCATCTAAACCAGGGGTTTCAAACTCCAGTCCTCAAGGACTGCTCCAACACACCTGATTTGCATGAATGGGTGATTAACAGGCTTCTATACAATTTGAAGAGTTAATTCAATCACTGAATGTGTCAGTGATTGGTTGGAGCAGAGAAACCTGTAAAACATGCAGGACTCTGGCCCTTGAGGACTGGCGTTTCAGACCCCTGAGCTAGACTAACAATCCTGAGCAATGGCTGAAGACTTACTTAAGATAAGCTACTGGGTGACCTTCCTCCTCCTCCTCACAGCTCCCATCATCCATTCATCTTCATCGTTTGCTTAAAGATTAGGTAAACTTATCAGCTCCCCTGCCTCAGTGTTTCCATCTTGGAGGATTTCTGTTGCTATCTGTTTCAGATAAGATGCCGTAGAATGTAAAACGAAAAGGTCACCTCAGTGTGACTGTCACACTCAAAGACACTAAAAGTTGCAAGAACTCAAACACCTACAGGTTCACTTGAATATGCAGAGTGACTCAAAGGGGTGGAAGCACACCTCATAATCATAGGAGACACGTTCCAGATGATCCAGACTCCCACAGATCTCCAGTTGTCATGCCCACCAAGTGACAAAATGTGATTGGTTGAGTGTGTAGGTGTGGATGGATGTAACTTAACTCTCAGCTTTCTGCCACATGTCAACAGTTGCTCCGTCATCTTGAACATACAGAGGATTACAGCCAAGCTCTGTAATCCTGCAGGCAGCATTCAGACAAGTCACCAATTGCTAACATAAAACAAAGAATTGTTTAATCAAACGATTGTTTCTACATATTAACATCTCCAGCCACCCTCATTCTCTGCATTCCACTTCCAAGCAGCTTTTTGTAATCTTTCAAAGAGATTTTAGCATCAAATCTACATGTTTACATGGTTCTGCAAACTTAACACTTGCCACTTAACACTGGCCTATGAATCATTTCAGAACAAAAAATACACTTGATAGTTATAAACCAGTGTTTTTCCAAGAAAATGAACAACTTGGCAAAATAACCATATTATATCGTACTTTTATGCTATTCAGATGTAGCAGTATTTTGCAAAAACCCTTTTTGTTCTCCTTTTGTAAGTTCTCTGTAAATAAAAAATAAATATTTTGTTAAGTTTCTTAAATGACACACTACACTGCACACAATGTCAAAATGTACCAAGTTTTATACTAAAGAAGCTGAAAAGTTAAATATAACATTTGAAGAAAATAACTTTAAAAACCCTTTAAGAAATTCTTGCAAGATACCCCTTTAAAGAATAAAAGAAAGCTTTGCTCCTTTGAAGCTAATGAAATCATTTACAACACAGACTTCTGATATATGAGATTCCCACAATTCTCTGGGGCAGAAAGAAAAAAAAAAAAAAAAAGAAAAGAGGAACGTGTGACAGAAGAGCTCAGCCAAGGGTGAGGGTTTGTTTTCTGACAACAAACTGCCGTCTCCTAGATGCAGGGCATCAGGCAGAGCTGATTTTAGCCTCTAGGATTCAAAAAGACTCGAGGAACATCTTGTGATGGAGATGACAGAAAAGCAATGACATGCTCTCGCAACAAAACCTATCCAGGGAAATTACCCAACATGCATATTTGTAGATTTGCCTCTCACCGATACAGTCACAGAATTATATTTGCTTGGTGACAAACGCCAGGTCATATTGCAACAGCTTTGTAAATCCTTTAATTTGTGTTTTATTGGCAAATCAGCAAGCGTTTCATCAGGGCAAGTAGTTCCACTTGAGTCCATGTCCGTGTTTTCTTCCTCTGCTAAAAACCTCGGCTCAGTCAGAGAGCTCTCAGTGTCACATGACATGTGAAGACTGTTATTCTACATCTTTAACTGCTGAACTCACATCTCGCTCTAAGCCTACAACAACTCAGTCTCCATTTTTGCTTTCCTCTTCCTCTCGATTCATAAAAAAAGACTGCAGTCTTGCGCTTCTCATTTGAAGTTTCTCGCTTTGACAAAAACACTCTTGCTGCAGAAGTTGCGTCGGGGCATTTTGATGAGGCAGCATTATTGTGCAGCACAGTGATTGTAATCCTGGCTTGAAGATTCTGGTTTATCTTTGTGCATCAAAAGAGCAAGAACACAAAGCATGTTGGGTTCTTCCCAGCTACCCGTCTTCACTCTATATTTTAGATGTCAAACTGGCATATTTATGACATTAATTACCAGCACTCTAAAACAGCATGGTCATCACAAAATTTAGGTTGCAAATGTTTGGCATCCTCTTTCAAAAGGCCTTTATGAAACTTGTGGCAGGAGTAATCTGTTTCACCACAAGATCTGTTCACACACATGCAAAAAACTGTAACCAGAGAGCGCTTCAAAATGATAACAGTTAACCATGACTAAGAGAAAAAGAAGTGTGTGTATGGTCTAAAAGTGGGTGTAAGGTGCACTAAATTTGAAATATCTGGAGAATGCTATCAGGGTAAGCAGGAAGTTCTCTTGAACTGTATCAGTATATCAAGGTAAAAATAGGGCACACAAGAAAAGAGGACGGAAATAACCACAGCTGACACCAACTTATAGACTCAGCTAGTGACAGAGCACATGAACCAAGATGATGACAGTTTTCTGGACTAACCTGGAGTTCGCACCACGCCACTTCCACGGTCGTCTCAGTGTCGAGTCCCTTGTACACAGTCTTAAAAGATCCTCTCCCGATCTCAATGTCGAACTTCAGAAAGCGTCCATCTGGTGAAGTCCCTACAGCTTTTGTCTCAGCCTCTTCTATATCCTCCTGCACTCGTTTCTCAGCTTCCCTCTGCTCTGCCCGTGCTTTTGCTAGTCCTTTCCCTTCCTCTGTCTCCTTGTCTTTCTCCTCAGTCGGACTACTAATGCTCTCCTCAATCACTTGTTCAATCCCTTTTCCGTCTTTCGATGCCAGTTGCACCTCCTGAATCCCTCTGGGTCGCAAAGTAACATCAGACTTTTGACTTCTTGTTTTTTCTGTAACATCTAATACTGTCGAGATGGGTTCTTTTATCGTCCCCTCTGCACAATCAGCAAGGCATGTGGTAGGAACAACAACTGAGATAACGCTTATGTCTAAATCCCCTGCAGCATTCTGATCTTGCCCCAATGTGACCGTCCCACCATGGCCAAGGTAAGGCTGAAGACTGGCGCCTTGTAGAAAGGACCCTCTTCTGTCCTCGTCGTGTTCAGAATATTGCTCCTCGGACCTACAAAGCTGCAGAGACAAGAAGTTGGGAGTCCCTTCACAGTCTGGAGGTGAGGTGAGAATCACGGTTGCTTTGCTGGGCAGGTCCAAGGCTGTGGCGTTTGAGTCACAAATAACACTGCGGCGGAAGAAACGATGCTCGGCCGTTTTGGAGTCCCTCTCCATCGTGTGGCGCCGCCGACGTACCTCGGGCTGTCCGGCGAGCTTCTCCACGACGTGCGAGTCTGAACTGGCAGAGCCATTCACATTCTTGTGGGGGGTTAGAGGTGACGGACATGGGGGGTCAGAGGATGTAGGAGGGAGCGGGGCAATAAATTTCACGGCTTTGCTGCTGCTTTCAGACATTCTTCCACAAGGCTCAGACCACAAGAAAGGAGATAATGTGTCGTTATAAATAAGGTGAATCTTCAGACAAACTAACTGTGTAAACTCTAACTGTGGGAGCAAACCCTAAACTGTAAACTCCTTTTTTTGAAGTAAAAAGCTATCAAAAAAAGGCAATAAAAATGAAATTAATGCAGCAACACTTGTTCTGTTTGTAAGGACTTATCAGCTCTGTATCCTTTGTGCAATTTCAGCTGTTTTAACAAGACAAGCTACAGTTCCTAAAAGGCCCTTCCATACAGGGCTTGAGGTGGCCCCAGGTGAGAGGAAGGGGCTTAAAGATTAATGAGGGCAGGGATGACAGACAGTCCAACATGAAGCGTTGCAAGCAGTGCAAAGAGCCTCCACGGGTCAGATCAACACTGGGATCCATCCTGCTGCCAACATCCATACAGGGTCGACTGCAACATAGAAGGACTGGAAATCGGTCAGACCAGTATGACCTCCCAAAGAGTTGTGATTTGAAGTTACAGCCTGATAAGAGGATCTTGTCTAGTCCTGTTCTGCAGGTTGAACTCTCTGAAAAGGGTGCTGGCCAGTCTGGTTGGGCCAGACAGAGGACTAGCCTGGCCTAGCCTGGCCCAGCTTGGTCTGCTTGAGTCCTTGTCACTAGGAATAAAAAGAAGATGGAAAATAGTTAAAATTTGTTTTTTCCCCTTACGTTTCCATTTATTACAGAATCGTGAAGGGTCTATAACTGAACCAACTCAAAGAAAATTAACAGATACTTGACTCTGAGCTAAAATGGACGAACATACTGTAAAAGCTGTTAGGTACTTCTAACACTTTACTGCTGTTTGACCTCCTGAGTAAAGTTCCCTTATTTCGATGTTTGGTTTATAAACAGTTTGTTTGCTCATTTTTTCCACTAAAGAAACTTAAAATATTTTTTTAAATTACGATTTGGCATTTTAAGCTTCTTTTTTTAAATCATCTACATCCAGCCCTTGTGTCAGTCTAATTGCGCCATGTTCCATATTTAGCCCAAATACACAGCAGCCTGGCTGACCTCAAGGTTGGGCAACTCTGCGTATTAACAGGAGAGAGCAGGAAGGCACTCAGAGCCACACGGGGAGAATTACTGCACAGATACTAAATGCATAGGCGAGGACAGCGCTCAGAACATTACTCAGCATATTAAATTACAGGCAACAAGAGTGGTAAGAAATACGCTTACTGAATTTGCCTTACATAACAGCCTGCAGATAACTTTTGGTCTTATCGTCACAGGCAGAGAAGGACAGCGGCTGCTTTTATTTAGTGATCTATGGGGTTTGGTCATGAAACCCTAACCTCAAACAAATCAGGGTTTATAAACCTTTATCGTGTACAATCAGAGTTGGGTGAAAGACTAGAGCTGAAGTGGCCCTGGTAGCTTCCTAAGGTCAGTAGGTACAATCTGACCACTTGTTTGTGCTTTCCCATGCAGCCATGTGTGTTATTCTCTTTCACGTGTAACATACGGGTTTTGAAAATTAGCGTGCCAGAACAATGCAGATTGCGCATGCTGCCATTGAGAGCAAAAGAGATAATTTATTCTGGCAGGTGTCTCTCACATTTGTTAGGTGTGCGATCCTCTTTTGTGAATAACTCCACAACTGCAATGAGACAACACAGGCTGAGGAAAGACGGACGACGCAAGAATGACAGTGTCACAAAACAAACCCTGCCAGACTGGTGCCTGGTTCATCTGTGCATTAGGATTAAACAGCAGCACATGCATGCACCTTACAGTTTAAACATTGGCCAATATTAAACCTGAATCACACCCCAAACACATATAACTTCATGATGAAACTCTAACATGCAGCTACAAAGACTTGGCCTTTATTGTGATTTCACAGCAAATGATGTAAGCTGGAAGGAGGTGTTTGTGGGGTGGAAAAGAACCTCACTTAAGTCTCCAGGGCAAGGCAGCCAGTTCAGTGATCAGACATTAAATGCACCACTTTTGATGTCATATTATCATGCAACAATCTTTGCAGTGTATTGTTATTGCACAAGAAAATCCTGATAGTCGAAATCAGCTCCTGGCGTACAATAAAATTAAATAACAGTGCTGAAAGAAGGGTCTGTTGGCAGCATCAGGGCATGAAAAAATAAATCAACAGTGCCGTTTATAAAGTTTGTTATGGTTCTGACTTTCTAAATATTGACTGGATGAAACTGCAAAGGTGCCAATAAGCAAAAAATAACCCAGATGACAGAAGAGTTATTGGGTGGGATTGACTTAACGTTTTTTAAGGTTTAGCTGAGGACACACACGCGCACACGCGCGCACACTGAGTGACTGATGGGAAACGTCCTGAACCGTGTGCAGTCAAGTCAGTCAGTGAGGGGTTCACTGCCTGCTGAGGAACTCAGGAAAACGAGGCTTCGCTGCTAACTTTACCAAACAAACCAGTCGCGACGTGCATAAACCAGCGTATTGAAATAAAACCGAACAGTTACCTCTCACATGGGTGTAGGTTGTGTTGGTACGGCTGGACTGTGAAGGATAGGACTTGATAAAAGGAGCCTCTCTGCGGTGCTCACCGACGAGCTTCTCAGACACAATTGGTGCGTCACATTAAAGCCACAGTTGGTTGCCGAACAAAATACAAGGAATTGGGAAATTACAAAAACCTCACTTTGGCCCACAATCCCCTTTAAAACAAAGTCCTGGACACGAAGCAGACAGCGGCCCGTGCAGGAGCCAAAAGCCGAAAGACTGATACCCTCACACCGCACAGAGATGCCAAGTTCACTCGCTGATGTCGCGGCGATGGGACTACTTTCTGTCGGTTTGCGTTTCTGTGTTGTCCACGTCCGGGTCCAGACACAACCTCATTCAAAGACGATGCTGTACAATCCGCACTAATATTCTAGTCCGCTTCCAAGGTCGTTAAATGCAATAAGCCCACTGTGAAGAAGTGATACTCCCTCCGTTTTGAAGCTATCAGACTGCGGCTCCGTCCGTCTCTGGGCTCTTTTCTGGCGATGACTAGTTAAGGCGACGGCTGCGTTTTCACACGGCGGACCCGCGTCAAACCCCCGACTATGACCCGGATGAAAGGCGGAAACGGACCATGCTTTCAAAATAAAACAAAATAGGATTTTTTTTTTATTCAAGACGCCGCAGAACAGGTCGAACATTCAAAACCACGGATTGTTCAACGTAAGGAAAAACAAGTGATGTTTGTTGCAAGTCATAATTTGAACGAATGAATGAATGTAGTTTTTCGAATATTTATAAATACCGGTTGATTAATCACAATGACAAATGCGAGAATTTATAATTGTGAGTTTTATTTTGACAAGTCAAATCGGAAAATATATTACTTCAGTGTTTTTGAGATACCTGACAGCAGAAGCTTGGACCATGTACATACTGCTTTACTGTATCAGATTGTTTTATTAAATCAGATTTTATTTACTTTTTTATCGTGATAGTTGTTGCGTTTATTTTGTATGCATTATAATGGACTGTCATAAGTTTACTCTTAAGATACTTCCTACCATGTCTCTACAAAGTTCGCACAAATCATCTGTTATGGGTTGTAAAGCTGTCTTTTTTAAACTTTCTATCTCCAATGTATTTGATAAAATTATTTTTTTACTCCCTATTTCCTATTGCATTCATCCATATGTTGCGTTACAAAAATAGCCATTGTGATAATGCCATGGAAAAATAAGTATTGACCTATGAGCTGTAAATTGTGACTCAGCTCTGCAGTCCTTTGCTACTACTATCAAGTAAAAGCTGTTATCTAAGCTTCCAGTGTTTACAGAAGATGATTTGCTCAGTGTTGCTGCAACTCAAACTGCTACTGAAAGGATAAAGTGTTGCAAACAATGTTTTCATATCTGCAGCTCCGCCATGTGTTGTGTAAGCAGAGACAAGGGCTGTGACCTTGTTGTTTTTGGTCCTAACATGAGGACTGAGGTAGCAGAAGAGCATAAATGAGGCATTCTGATTCAATATAGAGCAAATCATTCACATGGTTTCTGTTTTTTTAAGTGAAAATGAGAGGATTGGGTATGATTTGTGTGTCACGGTAAACTAAAGTTCCCTTTCTGGGCATGTACATGTTGCACGTAATTATTCTGCACTTTCCTTAAGGCATTTAAACCTTACTGCATGAAATTGCACAACAAGAAGCAAGTTGTGACTGAAACAGCTTGAAAGATTATACACTGAATACAGGGAATGTACTGTAGGCCCTCATTAGCATGCAATATGACAAAAATACTGCAAGATTGGGTGCCTACCTTGTGCTTTTTGTTGTAGTCTGCTTCCGATGACTGAACAAAACCAGGTTAAAACAGTGATGATGGCAAGAAACTTCCAATGGAACAAACTGTTGTTCAATAAAGAATTTATTCTATCTTATCAAGTACAATCTCCCATTCATTTTATATAAAGTTAAAAACTGAAACATCCATCCTTTCATCCATCCATCCATCATCTTAACCCACTTCTTCCTTTCAGGGTCACAGGGGCCACTGGTGTCCATATCCACAGTGTGAGGAGCAGGTGACACCCTGTCTAAGGCAAGTCCACCACAGCAACTGAAACATAAAGGGGTAAATAGAATATATATAATTATTAGTAAGTTAGAGCAAAATGATTTTAGTTTTAAATTATTTTAGATTCAGCGCTCACTTGAACTTGTAGAAAGACAGACAAAAGACAAAAAAATGGACAAAATCAACAAACATGTCAGTTCTAATCTTTGTCCTTATCTATTAACAACATGTCCAATTCATATTCCTCCTTGATACTACAGTAACATACTGTATTACTGGTTGTACATATAATGATACTGAGAGACTAGTGAATACTGGGTTTTTGTCTCGGACCTGTTACCTTTGCCACTCAGCTATAGACACGCAGTAGAAGATGGAGATGTAAAATAGTCTGTGGAGTCTGTCTGGAAAGGTGGTTTAAGGGATTTCCACTTGTTTACTGTTGTGCTCTAAGGAGGTCAGAAGTACATGTATCCGCCTTTACTTGTCAACAGTCCATTCACTTCCAGTGGAAAGCAAGGAGAACTCAGGGCCACAATGAGACGTCCAACCAGGCAGGCAGGCAGGCTTTAACACTCAGTCAGCTGGATCACCCAACATGTTTGTGGACAAGCAGGAAGGAGACACACAGAAAAACCGGTCCTGTTTCAAACGTGTTGCGAAGTGGCAATGCAAATATTCCACCATGGTGCAACATGTCAGAAAGAAAATACTGGAGACATTTACATTTGAATATACAGTGCATGTGCTAAAACAGTTATTATTTGGATGGAATGTATAAGAAGTGTTCCCTAATTTTCCATAAGAGCAAAGCAGTTTCAGGAAGGGGGAACTTTTGTTTTTTAATCTAAATCTGAACTCATTTTCAGCGTACTAATTTAATTATAGCTTTCTAAATGTTAAAACATTTCTTTTAGTATCAGTAGCTTTTGAGTGTGAAAGTGTTTCTTCTCCTACAGTGTGTGTATAACACAGAGCTTACAACAAATGCTTTAGCTGACTCAGTGATGTGTTCTGCAAGATCGGTGCTTCTTTTGCACAACTTGAGAATACACGCAAATGAAGCAAGGCAAACGTTGTGCCTCTTAAAATTCAAACAAATTGTTTGATTCTTTACTGGCGCTCGTTCCTCTTCAAATGTGCCGCTGTCTAAACTTAAATCACTTCGTTTGGCCCCGTACAACTTGTTTTTAATCTTCTGGAGAAAACCGTAATTAATACCAATTCTTCCAGTCCAATAAATCAGAATGAAGATTTTTTTTCTTTTCAGATGGAGGATCAGCCAAACCTGCGGAACATAATTTGCATGGAACAGAAAAAACTGGAGTTGTGCCCAAACTATTCTAGTTGTCCTTAGTGGTACAATAACAACTGGATGGGTTTAAAATGTGATCCTACTTTTAAAAACAGCAGCCTCGCTCAATCACTTGTTGGCCTTTTTCCATATTTGTTCACACTGGACTCCTCTAAAAGGAGTACATTTGTATATTTCTTGGATTTAACTTTTCCATACTACTGTTTTAAAGATTTACAGGGGTTTAACGCGTACGTTTATACTCAAAAATGCGACATGTGCAAAAGGAAAAGGGGAGAATGCAGTAAAAGGAACTCTGCAGCTGATTTAGCAGGACATGTATGCACATGTTTGTATTTATGCAGTCAAGTAAATCTTTCCTCTGCCATCAATCGACTCCGGATGGGGGAATTTTTAAACTGAAAAGGAGAAGTTTATTTATAAAAAGGTTTTTTTTAGTGCTACTCTGTTTTGATAAAGGTCTTGGTGTTATTTGACACGTAGAGTCTACCTCAGAATTAGAGGAGGTGACTTTCATCCCACCTGCGAACACACGTTGAATGAAAAAGCCAACGGAACCACATCATCTGCTGAACCGCAGAGACGAGACCCCACAGTTCTTAATCCTGACACTCTCCTCTACATGACAGCAACATGAGATCCTGTCCATCAACACCTCAGACAAACACAGCTCAAATTTGGTGACAGGAAGACCCCTAAAGTGGCCTTTGAGCTCCTGCAAAACTCCTCACTATAAGTGTTTTCTCTGTGTTTAATCTTTAAATGTTCTTCTTTGGCTTTCTGTGCTGTAACTGAATGATGAACATTTAGTGAAGTCAGGGAGAATTACCAGACGAGCCATGGCAGGTTGGAGAATCTGCCCAAACTCAGCTCATGTTGTCAAATTTTGCTTTGTGTGTGTGTGTTGCCCTAAAACACACATAAGCACTTCTTCTTATGTGCTGCAGCATCACCTTTTTCTCTTTTTACAGCTCTCTCACTTTTTAGATTTGCTCTTGACGCTAAGTTTTGGTGTTTTGACAGCTTTGAATCTGGTTGTTGGTGAATAAGAGAATGATCTCGTTTGCATTCTTTGAAAACAAAACCTAAAAAATAACAAACAAAGAATCAAACTGCTGCTGTGGATACAGAATAAACCCTCTGAAGCATCTGTTCAGAAAAACTTAGCGCTGTGTTTTCTTCTCAAGGCTCTGAAGACACAAAGCGGTTGTTCGCACATCTCAAGCTCAAGTGCGTCTGTTAGGAGCACTTCTACAGGAAGTGAAAAACATGATCAATGTGTTTCCTTTATTATCACTGGATGGGATTTTTTTGTGTTTGTCTGACTGATAGCAAAATATCTCATGAAATACTGAATTGTCATTCACAAAATACACTCTTCTCACAAATACACTGTTCATGACGTCCCACGAGACGTTGCACATAACAGTAACTTCAAAGTTTTTGATAGGCCTTTAGTTTTGTATATCGAAGCTGCATTTGAACCCACTTGGTTTATAACGACCAGCAGCACTGCTTTAAGTAAAAGTGTGTGGGTGTCTGTGAAAAAAAACAACACACAATCATGTTGCAACAGTGAACACTTCCCTTCTCAGTAATTTGCGTGCTTCCTTTCGTTTCACATTCTTTCTGTAAACGTTTACGTGCAAAAAGACCTTCCAGGGATTTCTGAACGCATGCCTGCAGCTTCCAGTCCTCCGTGCACTGAGGCGCAATGTGCATTTGTAGACTTTCTGGGCTGTTTCGAGCTCATTTAGTGGCGGCACAAAGTCACCGTGCAGTACAGTTTCTCTCCAGGCAGAGACACCAAAGAGTCCACTCTCAGTTTCTCCATTAGAGTCCACCTCTTCACATTCACTCTTTACATTCCCCTTCTCTCTGAGATGTGTGTCTCCCTATAGGCCTGTTGGGAAAACTGAACAAAACTCACTGCTGGAACTGTCCAAATTAGAGAGGGTAATTACCGTAGATGAGGTCTCGCTCCCTGTAGACACAGGAGAAGATTAAATATGACACAGATTCTTTTAAGTAACTAGAAAGGAACACATGTCTGATGGGGGGAGAAGAGAGTCCATTAAATATGACAAATGATTACGGATATGTAAAAGTCATGGCTGATAATTACCTACTTTGCGCTTGTTCATTTAAATAATAACTTTATCTGAAGCATGTCCAACTGGCATTTTTAGTATATTTGCTTGCCTGAGGGACCAAATTGAAACAAATTCATTTGTTTAAACCTCATGGAAATCCTTATAAGCACGCTACATGGGTCATAAATTGTAAATATGAATGAGTTATGTCTGAGGTAATTACTTAAAATCATATAAATTACTAGGGTTTCCAACAGACTTCATAACACAATTCTACTGTAGGAAACTGGAAGTCTAAAGGTTTTCCTTACAAAATTTATTTTGCTCTGTTTTCCAGTTGTCAGATAAGTCACAGATCCAGAAAAGAGACAACAGTTTCAATGAATACATGCATAACAACTTTGTTTTTTACTTTATGTGGAAAACGGCATCATTCTGAGTTGAAGACAAAATATTTTTATCATGCTGATTCATGCCTGAGACCACATGAATCCAACACATGTCATTCTGTCAGAGCAGGATCATTCAAATTGAATTTAG
>JAVKLF010000053.1:8294866-8304997 GCA_034783495.1 Millerichthys robustus
GTGTGTGTGTGTGTGTGTGTGTGTGTGTGTGTGTGTGTGTGTGTGTGTGTGTGTGTGTGTGTGTGTGTGTGTGTCTCGATGGGGGGTCCTGTCTTATACCTCTTAAATGTAAAGAACATTTTTTATGCTCCCCTCGTCCTGGTTCCCACGCTAAACTCGACACACAAGACTGGCAGCATGAAAACTGTTGTTGCCATAATGCAGAGGCTCCAAATCTTTTTCCTCAAAGCTCCACTTCCTTACATCCAAGACAAGCTGGGACCCCCACCCCCGCTAGTCCCCACCTCTCCCAAAGATGCCTTCAACTTTTATCTCTTTATCAAAATAGTAAGAGAATAAAGTGAACAGTTACAAACTTGTTTTTGTAAAAGGAGTTATACAGAGGTTCAGTTATACAAATAGACTTGTTTTGATGATTTTTTTAATATACAAACCATAAATGGAACTTTTCACTGCCTCTGAGCAGACAGGGCTATGGGCCCTCCACACGCTGTCTGGCGCACAATGCACATAATCATGAAAATATGAGTAATAATTCTTCTATAACTGTGCATTTTAAAAGTTGATGAACATTCCCCCTTTTCTTTGTTTCCATTCTTCATTGCATGTCCATCCATTTTTGCTGACTGTTATGACCTTACGTTCCATAAAAACTGAAAAGCGGCATGTTTGATTTTGTTTTGTCTTTGTGTTTTTTCAGTGAAATGTTTTTTTTCTTCTTCTTCCCACAGATTCTTTCTCCTCTCCTGGATCTCAATCAGAATCGCAGTAAACTGAAGCTGTACATAAGTCACCTGACGTCACTGTGTCAGGAGCGAGACCCAATCATACTTCGGGACTTTGCCCCGCCCCCCGCCTATCACCGCTCTGACTCCGCCTCCCGGAATACAGAGCTGCACAGCATGACGCAGGAACAGGTATATTTAATTAATTAAATTTTTTTTGCTGAAAGACAGGGAGGACATTTAGTCATCCTGTTTCTAAAACTAGCATCATTATACGCGTGTGTTGTCAAGTTTGTGTGTCTCTTTAATCGTGTGTAGGAATTAAGGGCTCACACCGACCTGGCAGGTTCTTGACTCGGCCTTTGACTTTATTAAAAAGATTTACTCCTGCAGGTCACCTGTAGACAAGCGCCTGTCTGCAGAGATTTTATTTTATTTTTAAAGCACAGGGAGCCAACTCTGCCTCAAGCGTCCAGCAGAATGACAAAGAGTAGTTCATGTACGGAACGGAGCAAAAAGACGACAGAAGTGTTTTTATTTTATTGTTTGAGAGCAAGGAGATGGGAAATGAAAGTGTAGGAAGACAAGTTGGGGCTTAGGGAATGCCTACATGCTGCTGCTTTATCTTAGTAACCACTTGTGTTTTCAGACTCCTAATCTAAACAGCGTATTATTCAATTTTAAAAATTGGGCCTGTCTATGGCTTCCTCCTTCTCTTTCCTCCATATTGAAAACCTATCAAGCCAAACACGTCTCTACATGTGGTAAGCATCGAAGGCTGTAACCGTATAACTCCGAGCAGAGTGTGTGGTTTGGGTACTAGTTTCCTACAGTCTGTAGAATAATCTGACATTACATCTTAATGCAGAGAAATATCGTTTTAAGGAATGCTTCAGATACGGCGTTGCGTGACGTGCCACTCAAAATAAATGTAGAAAACAGAAGATTAAGGTGTCGTTTAATCACGAGTCACATTAAATGGTTTGCGTGGCTTCCTCTGGCTAAAAAGTCATTACTCTTTTTTTTTTTTAAGAAAAAAGAAAATCCAGACTTTATTCTGTGGTTTAGAGGCCTGAGTTCTGTGTCTTCAAAAAAACATCCACTATTAAAACTGATTATGTGGGCAGCTGTAAAGCTGTGTCTGAATGAAAGTTACGGGATTTAATTCCTATTTTATTCTTTAGTAAAGGATTTTATAAAACGTATGACCCAAATCCATTACATGCAAGTCAAATCTACAGATGGAAAAGCAGCTCAAGAAACAAATCGCTTCCATTGTGACTTTCATTTTAGAATAGGACTTGTTTTTATGTTGTAGTTTCTTTATTTGTTTTTTTTATGCTAATTAAATTAACTTCAGTGCCATTTTTAAGACTGCTGGATTATGGAAGGATTTTACTCTTAGTGTTGTTTCCTTTCCTTTAGTGTTGTTCAGTGCTTAGTGCAAAGCTTTAGTTGCAAATTACCTTGAAACACTAAAAACATTAGGCTTACGATGGAAGAAAGGTCATTTAAAATCTAAAATCAGAGAATTTAATTAATCTATTCCAACTAAACAGTTGCAGAACGCACAGCTTATGCCTTCTGAATACCTTGTTGCTTCATTTGCCAAACCCACAGTCAAATATTACAATATTTTTTCCCGCTGTAAAAGAATCCCCGTGTCAGCCGTCCACATCAAAACACCATCCCCTGTTTTTTGTTTGTATGGTTGACTAAAACCATGGCCTAAGTTTGGAATGAGATTTTTAATCACTTTAAAATATATATATTTTTTGTCTTAACCGTTTGTGTGTGTCCTTGTGGGCCATTGACTCCCCCTAACCTTAAATAGTAATAAGTTCATTTTTAAATATGATTTAGGACTAATCTCACTCAGTGTCCCTACAGAAACAACAGGTCTTCATGTTTTTTTTTTTATAAATCGGATTAATCTATCGGCACATGTTGCTCTCATTTTCTAAACCTGTTGCCGTTCTCTTACATTGTCTGGACCGACGTGTAGCCGCACAGATGAATGGCTTCCCCTCATGCTGGGAAACTTTGACTCTGAATCTGAAAGAAGACCTTATGAAATCCGCTTTATGAACCTCAGTCTCCTTCTGTTCCTGCTGCATACACAAAAAGAGAAATTGGCTCCAATAGTTACAAGGACTATTAAAATAAAAAGTCCCCGAGGTCTAAAAGCATCTATAGTAATGTGTTATTAGCCAGTGGTAGATTGGATCAGCTGAAGGAGCTTTGGTTTTTAAGTAAATTCCATCTTTGCTTTACTTTCCTTATGTCTTTTTGTCATCTTCATCACTTTTATTTTTTCGTTTTGGTCATTTAATCTCTCAGCTGGGCCTATTTTTGTCCTCTCCTCCCCATAAAACATGTAGATCTCTTTTGTGTACTTTTCCTTTTAAAGGGCCTCCATCGACATTATGTCTTAATCATAACATCTCACTCTGCTCCGTGTCTGAACTGCTGTTTGAGCTGCTGAGGTTTTTTTAGGTGGGACGTTTCCCCTAACAACATCACCGTTGGAATTATTCTGCTCCTTCTTCTTCTTCTTTCTCTGTCCAAACCCACCCGGAACCAGGCAGTGCCACTTGGCGCCGTGTGTGTGTTTAAAAACCCGCCTACACACAATCGCAAAGGCACAAAGTCTTTCATTCAGGCCCGTGTTTCTCATTTTCCTTCATCAAGCGTCGCCATCACCCCGACTGACCCTGTTAACACACTCAGCCTCCATCCAGACCACTACGGCTCAGTGCGCCAGCTTCTTCTCTGTTTTGTGGTGAGTGTGTGTGTGTGTGTGTGTGTGTGTGTGTTTTACAAGCCTCTCTGGCTCTGATGAAATTCCTGGCACTCTGTAAAGTCATTAGGTTTGTCCTAAAATAGCGTGTAAAACACCGACGGATGCAAAGTCTGAAACAGAAAACTGTACATCCTAAAATCACTGGAACCTTCACGTGAAAGCACCTTTACCTTAAACGACCAGTGATGGTTTGACATTATTATAATGTGAACTGTCATTTTTCTTTCAAGACAGTAAGCTGAAAAGAATTTTAATTATATAGGGTTTTGCAAAAAAAACGTTTTCAGAACATGTTTTGTTAAAATGTTGGGTTTAATAAAATACGTGGTAAAATTTGAGGAGAACAAAAGCACCACAGTCTTAAGTTCTCTACAGAGAAGGTATTTCAATTTTATAAAATAAATCCGCATTCTTTTTTGACCATTGCAACAATGGGAAATGTTGCTTTAAGCTTTTAGTTTGTTAGTTGGTGGATCACTTCCGCTCTATATTTCTGAGAACATATTTCTTGTAAAAGTGAAGGTCTTGTTGGTTTTTTTTTAACTTTCTTGTAATTTTAAAGTCTAGCTTTTGATTGGAAATATGTGGAACCCTCTAAAAGAAATAAAAACAAACGTTTATGTTTTCTGTGACCATACAAAATTTATCTTTTATTTTAGTCTGGCAGTTTCTTCACACTCCTAAAGTTGTTCATACCAAGAAGCAAAGTTATAATTTAAAGCATCACCACGTATTTCTAAACATTTTCTCTTTGTATTAACAGGAAATGTGTCTGTTAGGAAATCAGTTGTAGTTTGCAGTACGTTCAATAAGAAATATCGTTTTTATGTTTTTTTTTTTTAAGTAGTGAGACACAGATTTAATGGCGGCAAGGTTTTTAACTGGAAGATTGAATTCTTTGTTATATTTGTTCGTTTTGACATTTGTTTAAAAAGAACTGAATTAAGTTACTAGATAAAAAGAATCGAATCGCGCTTGTGACTGTTTTTTTTATTTTTTACAAAAGTAGCACTGTTTTATATGGAAAGTGCTGTTTTCTGTGTCATTGTAATAATAATAATGATCTTTATGGCAGAATGAGAACTGAAGAGAGCTAGCATTAAGTGCTTCCTCTCAGGGGATGTCTCCCGTTGTTCCATTTAATGGCCTGAAGTAAAACATTAAAAGAAAAAAAGTGTTTTTATTTGTTTAAAGCCATGACTTTATGTTTCTCCGTAGCTGACTGATTAGAGGAGCTCTGTGATTGCCTGTTTAAGCCTGTGGTGTGTGCGTTTGGTTCAATAAAAAACCATATGAAGTGTTGTTGGCTGAGTTGGACGTTACATCGCTGCATTTATACATTCAGTATATGTTCGCCTGCGACGATCAACTAAAACTTAACCAGCTTTCAATAAGTGGCTTTCTGGGCCAAATCAAACTGTAGAAACTAAAAGAAATACTAACATTCCTTGAAGGAGTGGATATCACCCACAGCCTCGCACACCAATCAGTTAAAGTACGCGATGGGGATGAGTCAGGGCTAATAGCACGCCAAATCTTAGCTCAGTATCTGTAAACCTGCTTGGGTTTTTGTTAAAGTCGATTAGCTGTGGCGACCGTCAAGAGGGCGATCGTCTGAACCATCCAAGCCTTCGACAGGAAAGACCGACGTCCACCCAGAAAAGGACAATTTGTTTTGCTTTAGAAATAAAATACCGTAGGTTTCACATGCACCGTTTAATCTTTTTCCACTTCTACGCCCTGACGTGGCGAAACGATGCCCTGTTCCTTGACTGGCAGGAGCACCCCGTGCCTGTGGGTGTGTGTGTGTGAGAGAGAACAGCTCAAGGTCACGGGTTGGGTGGGTTTTGATTGACAGGGCGTGCAAAAACAGGACAGGGCAGAGCTGGAACTTAAACATCATGGCTGATAATGTGGACTGTAAATACACAGTAACAATGGGAGTGGAAGTCCAGTTGTGTGTGTAAGTGTCTGTACGAGTGAAACTTAAACATCCGTTGTGATTAAAAGAAAAGTGTGTGTTTAGGTTAAGACGTGGTTTTTTTTGTTTGTTTGTTTTTGCTGTCAACCGGATTTATGTGTAAAACAGGTCAAACACATGTAGTACACAGTTTTTATTATTACACTTTAAAGAAAATAAAAATTGTTGTCAGAACGCAAAACCTGATGCTTTTAATCCTAGAACTACATGACTTGCTTTAAGGAGAATATCTGATTTTTAACAAATATAATAACTAAACTTTTTGTTGCAACATACATGGAGGTTT
Source organism: Millerichthys robustus (assembly GCA_034783495.1). Lineage (NCBI taxonomy): Eukaryota > Metazoa > Chordata > Actinopteri > Cyprinodontiformes > Rivulidae > Millerichthys > Millerichthys robustus. Next base: position 8,300,662 of record JAVKLF010000053.1, read on the forward strand.
TTTGTTTGCGATGCTAAATATAAATGGTAGACTGAAGTGAGGAGAAAAACAAAAGGGAGGTAGTTGTAGTGAGGTTTGTCGTTCGTTCAGACTCATCCATTTGTTTGACATTGTGGTCTCTCTGGGCTTTCATTAAGCAGCTCAGCTTCCTGCTTCCTGATAGGGTTTTTTTTTTCTGTAAATAATGACACAGAGACCATTACAATCATTCCTCACGCGCACACATTTCATCTTTTTTGGAGAAAATGACCTTAACTCACATTATTTCCTGCCATATTACCCAAAATCATAATCAAGTCTTTGCGCTGAAGTTCAGTCATTTTTTTTACGTTTGATCAGTGTGAAAACCAAGTACACAACTCTTACTACACACTGCACACACAGTTTGGCCTTCACTGGTCATTACAGACAAACTGCTGGCTTCTGCAGAGTTATTGAGTCCAGGCTTAATGGATTTACCAGGCAACCTTCTTTTTACATGTCTGTGATTTATTTTTTTTTTACTCATTTTGCCCTTGAACTTTTCCAGTCTTCCTTCTCCATCTTTCCAAATCTATTCATCAATTTTTCTTCTGTTTTGCTTGTTTGAATTGACTCTTGAATCGTCGATGACCAGTCTGCTCGCTACTTTCTTTGCCACCTTTACGTTCCCTCTTAGTTTCCTCCGTCAGTAAATGAGGATACAATCTGTTGATGGCGACAGGTGAAACTGCTTTCCACCTTTTTTTTTTTTGTCGTTGATTTTTATCGCTGAACTCTTCACAGCAACCACTGTTGAGGCCCAGCTTCTTGCACATTTTAATTTTTTTTTACAAACTGTTGCTCCAGACATTTTCCTTAACAAGTTCAGTCATCTTTTAGTGTCCTGGGAAAGTCAGCAGTTGACGATGGTTGTAAAACTCTAAAAATGAAGTCTTACAAATTTCAATAAAATAACTTGGAGATGGTGTAAATAATGATGAATAATCCAATTCTACTATCAAAGAAGAAAAAATACATTAAATGCTGTAAATTAGTTCCATGTTTTCAGAGTGTCTGGTGATCCAGACTCTGCAGCTGCTCCTTCAGGACCAATTTAAGGTTTCGAGCCCAGTTCTCTCCATAGATGCAACACATGCTAAACACTCGCTGGTTGTAATCTTTTAGTTTCAGATATGAACACGCCTCGATAGTCAGTGGATCTGATTAAATATCCAATTAAAATAAAATGACCAACCGGTGCTGTGGATGTTTTCTTCAGAGAGGATGCAGAGCAGCATGTTTCAGTCCTCCAGGAACCGTTTCAGCCGCAAATCGTCGTCCTTTATTCCCATCGCAGCTCGTTAGCTCGTGTTATTAGCGGCGCTGCCTAACACTACGACTGCGTTTGGACAGAACTTCTGGTGCAGCACCGGCAGCCAACTTAGAAAACCATTTACACAAAATGCCTGTCTGTTAAAATATAATTTTGGTGTTTCTGTAGCACCACTAAAGGGTTGTTAAAGAGACTGAAGCACCTTTGTGAAGTAGAATGAGGTAAAAATAAAAATTGCCCTCCAGACTTTTGCTAAGAAGTCTTGATCCTCCTCCTGTTCGAGCAACCAGTTATTTTCTTCTGTAAGTTTTTAGGGAAAGGGAAAAAAAACTCAACAGTATTTTCTTTATTTGCGTAGGTTGTTTTAAATGTCTTGTTCAAATGTGCTAACGTTCAGTTTACATCAAAGTACAGGAAAACAGCAAAGCATACAAGTAAGAATACAAATGTCTTTTTTTTTCATTTTGTGAAAAGATTTACCCTGCTAGAAATGCAGTTTTTTTGGTTTGTTTTTTGGTGTAAATTGAACCATGTGAACGGAATAAAGTCGTCTTAAATTATGTAGTAAATGTTGAACCCTCCTGCTGCCCTGGGGTCAAATGACCCACCAGGCCTCAGTGTGGAGACTGAGGCCTGGTGGGTCATTTTGACCCCAGGGCAGCGGAAGGGTTAAATTCTTGCACAACAGTGTTACAAGATATGATTTTATTTATTATTTCATGAAAGTAAAACTCTTTTCTTTAAACCAGAATTCACATCAGCATTTATCTCCCCCCACTCTCTCTCTCTTTTTGAGTCTCAGAGCTCTTTGCAAGGCTTTTCTCAAAATATCTCTTCTGGGTTTCAAGTAAAACAAACAGCTTACGAGATTCTCAAAACAGTTCGAGCCGCCGCCACAGTATTTGTGCAGAGCTCTGGGCTGTTTTATGTGAAAGTCCGTCTGTGGGCCTCACTGGTCTGTGGAGCCGTCAGCCTCAAACTCCTAAATACAACAAAATCACTTTATTTTCTCCAAATCGGTCAAAACACGAGGAGGTTTAATTTCTTAAAGCATTCAGACGTGAACTGGACGAAGGCAGTTTACTGATTCAAAACAAAACTCTTCGTTTTATTGTATTTATTTTTGTAAGTTATGGTTTTTTTTTTACAAAACATTCCTCTGCAAAAAGGTTCAAGCCCCGTAATGTGTGTCATGAGTTCAGCACACACACCTCATGTCCTCATCCTTATTGTCAAACTGATAACCTGTGTGTGTGTGTGTGTGTGTGTGTGTGTGTGTGTGCGCGCTCCAGGCCCCCAGTAAGGCAGATAATGATCCATCACGATAATGGAGCTTTAATGGCTGCAGTAAAAAATCGTCCTCTGCAACAACTCTTCGTCTCGCACACAAACACACATCTCACCTTCATCGTTCACCTTTTTTTTTTCTTTTTCTTTTTTGCCACTAAATTAATCTGAACTGAAACTTTAGCTTCGTACTAGCTTGTACAAAAAGCTAAACCACTGTATCACACACACACTTTGGCAGGCTGCGCTCTCTGCCCACTTAAATTAATTCATCTGCATGTTTTTTTACCACACACTGTGATCTCATGAGACGTGATCCATGGCAACTTTTACCACATAACCTGAAACTGTTTATATTTAATTCTCAGGCCATATTTAGACTTTGGATCGAGTAAAATAACAGGAAGTTAATTGCTTAGCAATGAGTGGAGCTTTTTGTATTTTTTTCCATCAAAAGACTAAATTATGATTTTCTACCTTTGGGCCTGTTTTACTAGTTTTGGCCACGAGTCACTTCAGTTATTGGAACACATTTTCCTCCACAATAATTCTCATGATTTAAGGATTTGACGACTGGTTTTTATGTTGAAGCAGTTAAGTCAGAGTTTCTCAAGTCCTGTAAATATGAAATGATTAAACTGTCATTATGAAAGTCAGAATTTGGCTCATTTTGGTGACATTTTACTTAGTTTTTATGACCGAATAAATATTCACATTTGTGGGTTCTTTACAGTGGAGCACAAAATGATAAATATAAATGGATAAAATAGCAAAAGACATTAAATCATTAGCTGATCATAAAAAGTAACCAAATTTGACTTTCATCATAAATCAATGAAATACCGCAGTTTCTGTGTTTCAGAAGTCGGATCAAGTTAAAGCTGTGTTTTTTACAGAAAATACACAAAACCTCAAATTTTAGCTCAGTATCTGTACAATTGATTGTCTTACAGCCATGTATGTGTTTGCTAATGTTAATTAGCTGGGGCCTGACTTGTGTAAAAATTCTTTGAGTGATCATCACAACAGCAAACAGGCTTAAATCGGAGGCAACCGGACTTAGATCAGTTCTTGTTAGAAAACTGAGAATTTGCACAGTTTGAGTGATCACGTAAACTAGAAAAGAAAGGCAGTTCATTTAATATCCTAAGTATGTTTGAGTTGTTTGGTGCAGGCTGGTTTATCGATAACATTAGATGCCAAAGACAAACAATAAAAAAAAACTCAAAAGTCGGCACCTCCAAGTCCACGGTCCTCAGTCAGAAAAGGGTGGCTGCTCTCTCCGGGTTGCGAGTGAGGTTTTGAGTTCAAGTATCTTGGGGTTTTATTCACAAGTGAGAGAAGAATTCAGCGTTAGATGGACAGACGGATCGGTGCAGCATCTGCTGTATTGCGGACTCTGGACTGGTCCGTTGTGGTGAAGAGGGAGTTGAGCTGTAGGGCGACGCTCTCTGAGAGACTCAGAGTAGAGCCACTGAGAGGAGCCAGTTAAGGGAGGTGCTTCGGGCATGTCCGACTGGGAGGAGACCCCAAGGAGGACCCAGGACACGCTGGAGAGACTATAGCTTCCGTCGGGTTTGGGAACGCCTCGGAATCCATCTAGAAGATCTAGAAGAGGTGGCTGAGGAAAGTGAGGCCTGGGCCTCTCTGCTCAAGAATTTGTCCTGTGACCTAATTATTTATGGATGGATGGATGGATGGATGGATGGATGGATGGATGGATGGATGGATGGATGGATGGATGGATGGATGGAT
>JAVKLF010000053.1:8382317-8393654 GCA_034783495.1 Millerichthys robustus
TGATGCTTTAAGCTAGTGTTTTGCCTCTTTTAAGCTTTTTTTTAGCTGATTAGTTTTTTAACAAACCAGTGTAAGCTGTCACTAAAGCCGTCGTGCTCAGCATCCACACTGTGTTTTTGCAGAAAATGTCTCTCTTGTCTTTGTTTTCTAAGCTGTTTGATGAGAACAGATGACCCTGCAGTTTATCTGTCTCAAACTATCATCCCCTATACTCTCTCTGTGTTGTGAAATCACAAAAGACTGGATTTTTGTGACGTCCCTTTTAAGATATGATCATTTGTCTTGTTCAACAACCTCTTTGAAGCTGACTGTTAAGCGCACAGTCATGGATAACCAGCCTACCGGCCTACTAACCCACCTGTTACTCAGCTTCACACAGGTGAGGGGGTTCGAGGACTGACCTGCAGTTCTGGCTCCATGTGACCTTGTGTGTCCGCTGCTGTTCATTTACATGTTGCAGACAAATCACAGTTGCTTATTAGAGCTGAGGAAAAAAAACAACAATTGTTTGGTCATCGTTTACCTGCAGGTGTGTGTTTATATACCTTGCTGTGATATGTGGGACGTAATGAGGATTAGACGAGTGAAAGTTTAATCTCAGTGTCCTTGTAATCCTCCTCACCTGACCGCCATCTGTTGCTGTGATGCTGCCAGTTCTAAGTCCCTCAGATGAACACGCACTGAGGGTTTTCTAGCATTTTGAGGGCTCCAGTTTAACAGATTTTTGTTTTGTCGTTACAGTTACAAAGTTGATTTAAATGGATTTTCACTTTCTTCCCAATTCTCAGTCTCGTCTCTCTGAGGACTTTCAAATCTCCTAATTTTAACAGTTTATCTTTCACATTCTGCTCTTTTGTTTCAGTTGATTTTGACATTGAGGAATGAGACCATTTTCTCTACAACCTGTTCTCTCCTTATATATAGGAGCACGAGAGAGGATTTCTGCTTCTCCGCGCCTCATAATGGACCATTTATCATGTAAAACCGCTATTTCCACTGCACATAAAGCCAGAAGCAAACTAGTGGCATTGTGGATGTGGTATTTGTAGATTAGCCAACAGCTGTTGCATTTAGGTTTTTCCACAGGCAAAGTTTCTTTCAGGATTAGCTGACGTGTGGAACCCATTTCTTCTTTTGTTTTAACACCCAAATGACACACGGGGAGCTTGTTTGAGTCAGCTGCTCTGTGTGTTCAGCTCCCCGACACAAACCGAGCTCATGTCAAACACAAACGCTCAGCCACTTATCCATAAGCTCAGTCATCCGAGGGCTTTCTGCGAGCAGAATGGATCCCCGCGTATCTTCCTGGGACACTTCTGCAGACGTAAATGCGCTGAGAGATGGAAGGTCAGTTTCTGCGTCAGTGCTGCCTTTTCTTTCAGCTTCATTGATGTCTTCTAACCCTGTTCTGTTTATTGACCCTCTGTGCCTTGGATTCAACAAGCTAAAAATAGTGCACAGATCACTAAATGAATAGCTTTTTCTTGTTAATATTTCATACATTACAGCTGCATAAAAGTGAGCCCAGATAAATGTCTTTAAATTGCACGCGGCAGGTATTTGTACTAAGAGAATTTTGTAGTTGAGTCTGTTGTCTCCACACAAAAAGTTAATTTCCCTTTCAGAGCAACGCCTTTTGTTTCTAAAACAGCTGAAGAATGAGGAGTGGAGTCATCCAGATTCTTGCAGGTGAGCATTTGTGGCAGAATAAATATTTCACTTGTTCTCATGTTTCTTATAAACTTGGTTTTAACCTGGAATTTAGACTTAGCTCAATGATTTTTGCACAATTTGTAGAAAATCTTCACTAAACCCTGAAATCTGAAATATTCTGAGCCTCTAATACATTTTTAGCATTTAACAGTTGCGTATTCTCTAATCTAAAGTTACCATTTGACACCTCGGTTCAAATGCAATAAAGGATTAAATAAAAACTTTGGTGATTGAGTTTAAAAGCGCAGATCGTAGTCATGAATGTCATTTCGGGCGTGGCCTGCCTGTCCTAACCTGCTGGCGCTGCATGAATAACATAACGGCAGCACAGTTTCTGTTACACCCTATGGACAGAACAGATGATGGAAAATTCCGCGTCCATCTCCATTTTCAACCCAGGTTCTTGTAAAACCCGGTGTAAGAGCACAACTCAGTAATTTGCTAGATATCCAGAATACCTGCAGGTATGGTGTTAGGAAAAATACCAAAACAACAAAACGTGAAATTTCTGGGTGTTTAGTAACTGGTCATTTCATTGTCAAAAACTTATTTTTTTTAAAGTAAAAGTACACAAGAGTTTTACTCTTTACCGTCTAATGCTCATAAAGATTGATTTGATATAACATTTACAATTAACTAGAAGAACTAAATGTTGAACGCCAAATTTTGTTGAAGATGTTGAAATTAGGTTTTCAAAGTTAAACTGAGCAAGGTAAAATTGGCTTCACAAGAACTACAAGTAAAAAAAGAAGAGATAGAAGCTAAAACCCAACACCAGCAGACAAATAGCTAAAACCAATAAAAAATATAATGAGACAATCTAAAAGCTAAAGTTAGTGGCTGAAAGCCAAAATGATCAGAAAAGCTGAGTAGCTATTAGCTTAAACCAATACAGCACACTAAATTTGCAAAACCATAGCTAACAGCTAAACCTGGCAAAATGGCTAAAAACCGCAAAATAGTTTATATAGTTTAAATTTATTGACGCCACAATGAGCAAAACGGCAGCTAATAGCTTTAAAATAATGCAAGTAGATTTAAGTAGATTTAAAATAGATCTTAATGCAAAATTGTAAATATAGTTAAAAAATATAAAAGCTACACATTCTCAAAATCGTGTATTTTATGTAAAAAGAAAAGACAAAGCATCTACCTGAAATTTTAGAACTTTTTGATAAAAAGGCATATGTAGAAAAGTTTTTAGCCTCTCTGATTTACTTTATAATTTTATGTTTTCGTTCCACGTGAGGTATTGCACAATAATGTAATATTATTACTATCATGAACTTTTGATTAAAAACTACAAAAATATTACTCTGTCTATTCCGGTTGGTCCGTGATTGGTCTTTGTTTTCCTCGTTGAGCGATTTGATTGGACATTTTACGCTCATGTGAGCAACGTCACAAACTAAACTCCTCCTTCGGACGTTAGCGAGTCTGGAACAGGAGGGAGACAGTCAGTGACCGCACGGACTGGCGAGGAACTCGGTTGAAACTACAACTCTCCGTCAACTGTTCTACATCACCCAGAGCGCTGTTTTCTCCTCAGACACCCAGACCAGGTGACAAACACCAGTCGTATTTTTCGTCGCTAAGTGTTGTTATTGTTTTTATGTCGTATTTTAGCCTGTTAAATGTCTCTCAGTACTTTCTCTGCGTTAGCGCCTCCCTGAACGTAACCTGCCCGTTAGCAGCTAATTCTAGCTGTCAAAACAACACAGGAGTTAAATTTGCACCGCTTAGTTTTCTCTCGTCATTACACTGGCACAAGCGTTGAGTTATTTTATGTCACGTTTAAAGTCAGACAGCTCAACGGGGACAGCTGTCAAAACGAACATAAGCTGTCTTAAAAGAGTTTTGTCGCTTCTTTCGGACGTGGCAGCTCCTGTTAGCGAACTAGCTTTCGCGCTAGCTTGGTGTAAACAAAACAAATTCGTTGTCCTGAACATGAGCTGCAGATTGTTTTCACAGCTTGTGTCAAAAATACGGCGAGTAATATTCATACAGAATAATTGTACCCAGTTTAAATCTTATTTATTGATATTTTGTGTTAGAAGTAAACGAGTTGTCTGAGTCAGGTAGTCAGTCTGGAGTTTTGGGCTTTTCTTTGTCTTGTTACTCGCCAGTGTCAAGTTGATGTCTGCGAATTTGCGTGTGTTTTTCCAAGTTTTTATTTTATTTTTTGTTTTAGTTACATTTTTGCGTCTCTTAGCAGTTATACAATCTATTTTGTATTGTAAAGATGAGCTTTTGGGTGAATGATATATCAGATTGGACTAAGTTCCTTCTAAGTCTTATTTGTTCACTTGTTTGTCTTGTTTGGATCAAACTTTTTAAGTTTAAAATAATGTTCAGTGTTTGCCCCTGATATCCTCTTTGTATCATATTTTAGTGACTTGTGAGACCAGAAAACCCTGCAGCTCATGCCAAGAACATGCAGTACTTTGTGTAACATTTGACGCACAAACTTTATGGTTTATGGGAACATTCTTGTGAGCTTAACTTCAGGTGTCGAATATTTTGATTAATGAAAGACTTTTAAGACTTTAATCTTCAGTGTGCAAGTCAGTAAAGCACTAAGAAAACCCATAATTTGATCATTTTTTGTTGAGCTGGTGCTTTAAGGCTTCACTCGGTATTCTATATTTTACCAAGTAATGATGACACATTGTTGAATAACACCAAAAGTTGTTTATTCGTCAACAGTCTTTGGCAGCAGGCATCGCTGACCAACATAACTGCTACAGTTACACTTTTTTGAGTATTTATTTCTAACATCGTATACCGTAATAATAATCATTATTAGCTTTTGTATAAACTTAAATAGGCTAATTTCTTATTTAATTTTAACCTAATATTTTCCTGTAGAAGGGCTGCTTGTGTGTGGCCTCCCTGTTCCTCTGGTTGTTCAGTTTGCCACAAAGCATGAAGTCATTGTGTCAATATTTAATGAGCCATGCAACAGTCAGTTTGTTTTGAGCTCAAACTTTTCAAAAACGCTTCCTATTTCTTGTAGAACACAATTAAATTATTAACAGTCGTACTAAAAAAAAATGCAGCTGTTGCTTCAGTTGATGTGTGCGGCAACTCTCGCTCTGTGAAATATTGTTACTGAGAAATCTGCTGTTTTTTTTAACAGGAACTTCAGCTCTACAGAGAGTTTGAAGGATAATGAAGTCAGTGTTTGACAGTGTGCCAGACAGGAGAGCAGCTAAATTTAGCTCCTAAGAATAGTAGATCTCTGTCAAGTCAATTGATCATAAGAGAAAGTAGCTGCCCTGCATTTCTAATATATTCTATTTTATGTGCTGTTATTTGATTCACTTTTACATATGTCAAAATGTGTGTGTTTGGTGACATTTGTTTAAAATGCTTTAGATAAAGTTATAAGGTTTTTAATTGGCACAATAATCATTTTCAAACACTAGTAGTGCAGCATGTTCATTCATTTTCTGTTTTTGTAATACTTGCTTGTAATTTTTTAACAAACCCTTAATGAAAGAATACATTTTATAGATTCTATATAATTTATATTAATATAAAGTGTTTGTTATTATGTTTCTATAGTACTTTAGCCCTTTTTAAAAAAAATGTAATGAGCTGGCTTCATGTTGCAGCACATGACAATGGCTCCGACAAAACAAACATGTAACTTGAGGTAATCCATTAATGAAGGCAACAACTACAATTTTCTCCCTGCTTGGCAGCTGTGAGAGAAACCCACAGTTAGGTTATATCAATGTTTTTTTTATATTTAAAAAAATAATGACAATGCACATCCATCCAATGACACTTGACTTTATTCAGACAGTTTCAAAGTCCACCCACAAAAGAAAATAAATTTTTAATAGCTTTTTCTTCCCGTTGCACCATCTGACACCACTTATTTTCATTTGACCCACATTTGGATCACCACCTAATGTTTTAAAGCCGCTTCATTTGGTTTTCACCAGCAGTGTATCAACCTTGTCTTCTGTGTGCGTGCAGTCATTAGTGGTTTATTTATTATCTATTTTCTGTGTCTTGTAATCTGGACATTGCATGTTCACAGAGTTGTCTGTTTTGAGTGCTACAAACAAAAAATATTTAAAACCATTTGTACCCCAAAATTTTCCAATACTACAAATTTCAATTTAGGTAGCTTTAAAATGCCTTTTTAGTCCTTTTGAAATGACGTGAGGTCTACTAAAAATATTCAAGTTGTCTTATTTTGTTTGTTGGTTTGTGTCTTATTCCGTAATTTTATATCTTCATGAAATCTCGTGTTTTGTTTTGAAGTCATAGATTACTAATTGGTCATATGACTGTTCGATGGCAGCAATCAATAATTTGCTATCATTAAAAAATCTTTTCAAAAAGTACTTTTAAAAAATGTTTTCACTTTTAGCCTCAGGCCTGAAACGGAAATCAAAACCATGTCAGGATTACATGTCCAAAGTAAAAGGGGAAAATAAACTACATTTTTGTCAAATATGCAGTGTGAATGCTGATAGCTGAATAACTTTGCTAAAATCTGCTAAAGCTAAAAGAATTTGAACAGTAGCTAAAAGCTAAATATAGCAGCTGGCTTGCCAAAAATAGCATAAAGCTAGCTAAGTTGAATTTGGTGAGTATGCTGAACAATGTTTTTGAAGAGACTGTATTTCTATGGAGAAATTAATTGTAAATAAATATAAATATTGTTAGTACAAACTGTACAAAATCCACCACCACAAACACCGACATAGTGACCCACATTTGACATTTTGCATTTTTTTCAGCGTCTATCCAGAGCGTATCTTTGGTAGCTACTGGCCTGAGTGTGTGTGTTTGTGACTTTCATCACACTGTCTCTCTTTGTTTAGCTCTCAATCATAAGACCCCTGGCAGCTGGATGAGAGCGTCACCGTCGTATCAGGACTCCGTGAACTCACACATTTAGCTCATGCTTTTATGATACCGTGTTCTGTTTGACATTGATTAAAAAGTGCAAAACTAGTTGGCAGATACTCTGTGATGTCAACAGTAAATGTTTCTAAGGAGTTAGTCCCACCCAGGTGTAACTTGAAGACTGGTAAAGCTGAAACTAAAATTTTCTATAGCTGTCTTTTAATTGTGACTGTGTGGAGACAGAAACAGAGTTGTTTTGGTGTGTGTTATTTTTAAGTTTAAGTCCCACTGTTATTTTGACTGTTTATGTGGCTTCAAACAATTCAAACTAACCGTAACCTTTCACAGCATAGATTTGATTGTTTTGGTAAAACATGACAACAGGTCAGTGTCCACGTTCACTGTGTTGTTCAAAGGGCAGTGTCCAAAAAGTGTTGTCACAGTTTTTATCTGAGTTTACAGATTTGGAGTGATGTAACTGGGAAGAAGCTCTGTCAGGTCTAAGTGTTGGACAGATGAATTGATTTCTGCCGCTGCCATAAATGTAAGCTGTAAAAAAAAACTCCAGAAACTGTGTTAAAGGTTATTAAAAGACTTGTGCAGAAACTTAATTGCCACAAGATGAGTAGCTTATTTTATCTTACAATAGTTTTATTGTTGCAGCTGTTTTCATGTACTGTACAACACGTCCTGTTATTTATGTTTTTAACCTCACTGTATGATCTCATTTAGTTGCAGGGTGTGACAAAGTTTGCTTGCACATTTTTTGAGGCCTTAGAATGATGGAGAACAGAGTAAACACGTCTAGTTGAAATGTAAATGGTTATGCTTGTACAACCTGTTCTACCTGCTGTTACTGCTGACAGTTTCAGGCGTCTGTTAGACTCGAGAAACTCGTGGATCAGGTCAGAAAACAGCTTAGCATCATGCTGATGGAAGATTTGAGGCAAAGCTCAGTTAAAGCTTTTGAAAAATTATTATAATAAGGATATTTTGACTTGCTTTTGGTGCAAATTTGAAGAGATTGCATTTATCTTTTCATTTCATGTCATTTCTTTTTACTGTGAAATAAGAATTGCAGTTTCTTTGTGAAGTACAGCGGAAAGTATGTGTTGCAGCTGGTGTAACAGTTTGTTGTTGTTGTTGTTGTGACTCTGTGTGAGGGAGAGAGTAATGACGTAGCAGGTGACAGGCTTTTGGCATTTCTGAAGCACTGAGTCAAACAGAAATCGCACACAAATAAGGAAAAGTCCGTCTGTTTGACACAACTAGTCGTAAAGGTCAAAAAGGATGGAGTTTAATAAGCCATGAGGTAGAATAAAATAAAATAGTTATTGGTGTATATTTAGATGCTTAATTTGTTGTTTTTATATTAAAACACAAACTATCAATAGTAGGCTAATTGAGCAGTCAACATCAATTAAAAATAACTTCTGTTTTTGCAGGAGAGCACTTGTTGCTGCTCCCTGTGACCTTTGGACAACATTTCTTTCTGAACGAGAGTAGAAGAAACGGTGTTTACCTTTAAATTGTCTGTGACCTACATGTCTGTGTAGTTACACAACGCCCTGACATTCCTCAAGGATAGTTTATGATCTGTTTATTATCTACCCTTTTTCATCAAAAACACTTCTTTTCTCTTATTTTTACAAAACCTACTGAACGCTGAACTCTCTGTATTACACAGTTTAATTTGTTGGTTTCAAAATTCACCTAAAGCAAAACGGTATTGTGTTTTTCAGATTTCTTAACAGTTATGGTGGGTAGTCCACAACATCCAAGTCTGTCACGAGTTCTGCCACAGCGTTTTTATCTAAAATGGTTTCTCAATAGCGAGAAATCTGTGCTTTCACTTCTTTTTTCTCCTTTTTTTAGCTTCCACCTTTACACCACTTTTTTATTTTTCATTTTTCTTGTTTTTCAGTAGTTACCGACAGATCTTCTGTAGGGGGAAAAACAGTCAGTAGTGTTGAGGGATTTTTTTTCAGCCACTTATTAAGGATGTTTTTAGCAACAAAAAATAAATCTTGATAGAAGCACCTGCAAGTAAAGCTTTGAAATCACCAGACCCAAAACAAGCAGTGACATGAAATGCAGATGGTGATGAAGTGATGATACACTAAAAATAGATGCCCTTAGAACAAAGACCAAACTGGAAATTTATTTTTGTGATTTATTTTTTTATTTTTGTAGCATTTTTTAACAGAAATCCAGAAGTGTCTGATAAATGATCCCTGTTATAAAACCTTCATCCTTTTAATCGGAACGTCAATTTTCTGTGGAATTTGCTGCCTGCTGGACTTCATCACCAACGCCGTGCAGTAGAACGATAGCTTGGTTTTATCTATGTAGGGGAAGGTTTGAAGGCTGGAAACTGAAGATATAGTTCCAATAAAATGAAACAAAGCTCAAGGGTTCACTTGTGGAGATTAAGCAAGAACTTGTTCAGGCAGGTTTGCGAGCTTTAACATGCACAAAGCCACACTGATGATAAATGGGTTCGTTAATTTTTTGGGGGAAAAACAAGGATTTATGTGATTCCTGCTGAAGGACTTCTGTTTGCTGCTGTGACCGCATGAAACATCGAGTCTTTCTGCATCCTGTTGTGGACAGATATGAGTCAGCTGTTTTCAGAAACAAAAAGTTGAAGTCAACTTGACCCTGGAAAATCCCCTCTTGGTTTTGATAATTTGGGTTGAGATGATTTAGAAATATATATATATATCTTGTGTTCATTAAGCAACTTTTTATTCTTTCCTTTTAAATCAATCTAAGCCGTTCTGTTCAGTTGTTTTTGCTATTGTTTGTGTGGATATTCTTTTTACTGCCAGTAATTGTGTCTCTCCCAGATAATTGAACTTTTCAGTCTCTTTCTAAGGAGAGGGCAGTCCAGAGAACCACGGCCTCAGGTTTTATGTGCTGATCCTCATTTTAGCTGCTTCACACTCGACTGTGAACCGATCTAGTGCGAGTTGGTGATTATTGTAAGATAATGCCAACATCATCCACAATAAAACAGACCCAGTCCTAAAGCCACCAAACCGGACCCCTTCCGCCACCTGGCCCCCTGTCCATCATGCATCAAATTCACATTGTGTTTTTTTTTTTTTACCACTGAAAAGCAGACCACCTTTTCTTCAGATTACCAGAAAGGTTATTTGTTTGTTGTGTGACAGTAAAACCATCAGGGGCTTTTTACAGTGAACTCCAGCTGCAGAAATGCTCATCAGAATACATCAGAAGTTGCTCCATTCATAGCTGGTGGGAAGAAGCATTTGTGAAATGTAGCTTTTTCTCATGATATAAAATGAGACTGCAGTTTCCCAAGAAAAGTGGGTAATTTTTCTAATAGTCGAGAAAATGGGAAGAAAGCCTGAATAGACAATCTCTGTATAATTTTTCATTTTGTATTTTTGTTTTTGCATTTCAGTGTTCATTTCAATCCGTTCATAGAATAGTGTCACGGTCCGTTTATGAAACTGTCGTTTCGTAACTGTCGGTGACTTTTTCACTTATAGTTGATGCATTCTTTTGTATACCTCTGTGTTTATTGTTTTGTTGTTGAGTCTCTAACCCCTCAGTGGCTCAGAGTGGGTTGAAACTCCATGGAAATATGTTAACATTGCCTTGGCCCCTCCGGAGCACAGTGTATGTGTGTGTTTTACAGTGGGAAGGAAGAAATGAAAACATAAAGAGAACAGCAGGATACCGATGATGTGCAGCTGTTTTTCTCACAAATTTCAAAACATTTAACTTTTGCTATTTGGAACATGCACCCTTTATATGCGCTAATCTATATGTCATACTTACAAAAGTAGAAAGTGATCCTTTAGTAAAGATTTTAAAATGCTGGTGTTATGGGAACCTCTAAATAATATGCTTTACCACACACTATTGATAATGACAGTTTGTTTATTTGTGTTTTTATGTCCCTCCTTATCGCCACATCACCTTTTCAAAGCAAACCTTTGCAGCAAAATGTCTCAGTAGAAAAACCATCTACTTCCTGTCCTTGATACCTGTTGTCGCTAAGCAACTTCCCATGACAGCAAATTGGCAGTAAGTCTTGTTAAACACAGCATTTTAATTCCTTGATAGCATAGATAACAGTAACAAAACACTAATCAATAATATATTTATCTTTCATGCACAGTTGCTTTAAAGGAATGAACATGTGATGTTTTCAGAAACACTTCATCACTGTCTGAAGTGAACCGTTGTCTTTTAAAACTGAAGGTTGTGCTTCTAATGATGGTGTTTTAAGTCTGGACAGTTTAAACTAAAGTGTGAATGTGTTGTGGTTCTGGGATGTAAATGTTTTAGACTTTGAGAAGATATTTGATCATATTTTGAGCATTTAAAGGCTGAAATATAATCTGATATGCATTATAATCCAATATTGCATTTATTTTTTTCCCCTTGCAGTCCTTCTCCTAAAGTCCTGACCTGGTCCAGTTAAAAGACTTCAGCTGAAAGACAGGTTAGTCTTCTATCTTACTTTTACTTCTTCCTTTGTTTACATCTCATGGGTTTTAAATGTCCACATATTTGTTAAGCCCTATCAGGTTTGGACACTGTTGGCGTCTGACCCCGCAAGTCTTCAGGTCCAGCTGGTTTTTCTTTTTGGTGGAAGACAGCCCCGTTTTGCAAGCTGGAAGAAGGAGAGACGATCAGGGCCGATGGCCCGGCCTTTGTGCTGCGACACAGAACTTCAAACCTCGTAGAAAACGCTAAAGATTCGACGCATTCAAGTCC
>JAVKLF010000053.1:8407615-8422597 GCA_034783495.1 Millerichthys robustus
GTTTGTCAGCATTTTAATCGCGTTGTGCAACATTTTTCTGTGAGCAAATTCTTCACGTACCGTGTAGGATTTAACTTCAGAGTGATGTGAATCCTGAAAACACAGAAACACGATGTAACTTTGTCCTCCACACAAGGTCTGGTTTTAAAGTGCATATCTTTGTTCAAAACGTGACGGATGGTGTTTAATTTAAAGTAATGTAATCAGGAATGTAACTCCAGGAGTTTCCAACAAAATAATAATAATAATAATAAAAAAACTAAACTGGGTTGATTTTAAATTGGCTACAGATGAAAAGATCTCAGCAAACATTACAACCCAAAGAAACTTCACAATATTGTCAGTTTTTAATGTTTAGGTATCTTAAACTATTTATTTTAAATGTTCCTAATCTGTTGACACTCCCAGATAATCCCGATCATAAAGTTACACTTAACTTTGTAATAAAGTTAAATTGAAATAAAACTGCACGTCTCGATTCTTTTTCACCTGCAGCTTTAAACTGCATGAAACTGGAACGGCGATTAATATCGGTATCGATCTGCTCACCTTTACGTCCGTGACGCAAAAATCGGATGACCTGCGGCTCAGACCGCCGCCGCTTTGAAAGATCACCCGATTCGGTAAGGCATATGAAAATTAAAGTTGTTATTTTTGCCTGCAGTGCGAACTTACACTTGGTTGAGAGACTTTGCCTTCGTTTTTGTACGGTTAGGTGTGTATACACACACACACACACACACACACACATATATATGTATATATATAAAAATACAAAGTAGAACTTAATGTCCTCCTGAGCCACATCAGTGAGGTAAATACTGCTAAGATTAAATAATTCAACCCGTCTCGTCTGACTTCAGTAATAAGTTGTCAGAGATGATGTGTAGCTTAAATCTCAGTTATTTAACTGGGCGATTGTTTCTTGCAGAAATCTTCTCAGCTACAGCGAAGGATTTTCAACTCTACCCTCTGAAAAGTGGCATCCACCGTCCGGTGTGTTCACGTTTTACGCCTTTTATACGCAGAGCCGGGTATAAAACACAGATAATTTCAGGAACCTAAACTCTAAGGACGTAAATTTAAAACATTTCCAAAAATAAGTTTAAATATTTTACAGCTTAAACATTAGACTAAAAAAAAACAAAGCTAAGACAAACTTATATTTAAAACACGTTTCAAAGTTTTGACAATGACTTAATTTCCTTTCTGAGAAAATAAAATGAAAAAGAACGTTGGCTCTTTAGTCTCATGATGTTCGAGTTAGAAGAAAGAAAACAGAAAAAAAAACCTCATGCAGTGGAAAACCTAAACCATGACAGGAATTTATGTTCGTAACACTTTTTGTCGAAGGCAGAAGTAGCTTTTTGTGTTGTGGAACACAAATATACCTAGAATTAAAATAAACCCTAAGTAGAAACACTGAGTGGGTAAGTTTGTGAATTGCACAAAGTGGAAACGTCGAAGGTCGGAGCGCTCAGATGTGTCCGGACTGACCAGTTTTCAGTCAGGATTTGATCTTCCACAGCTGCGAACGAAACAAAGTATATCGTTTTAGACTCAACATAAATATGTAACATGAATAGAAAATTAAAAGGTGGAGCCAGTTTTTATTCATCTTAATTTAAAATAACTGTCTTTAATTTGAACTTGACTGATGATTAAAGCCATTTTTCTGGTCTTTTTACTATTATTCTGGACATTTCTGATTCTTTAAGCTTTTGTTTTCAATGTTTTAGCAGTTTACATTTGTAATCACATTTCGGTTTTACTATTAAACCTTTTCAGCCCCATCCGAAGCTTTCAGCAATAATAATTTACACAAAATGCAATTTCTGTAGTTTACCATGTTTTACTCCCACAAAGTAGAATTTCTGTTCTGGATTACCTTCAGATTAAAACCCAACAGGTCAGATATGACTCCAGATACAGCCGACAGGATGACCACTTGGGTGATATTGTAGAGCAGAGGATTCATGGTCAAACCGTACAACCTGAACGGAGTGTCCAACTCCTGAAGAGAAGAAAAAATAAAAAGGTTTTAGAAAATCTGAGCATAAACTAACGTTTTTGATGAATTGTGAGACAAACACGAACCTTTAGTAGTTTGGTAGCCAGTTTTAAAACGTTGTTGACCAGTGTCAGCTCCTCTTTCTTGTTTGGCTTCTTCTCCATCTTCAGATACAAGTTGATCTGTGAAAGCAACAACAGAGTAAGTCTGACCGATTGAAGGTGAGGCTTTGTGTTTTTGCGTGTGTTGTGTGCGTGTACCTGTTCAGTCAGCAGTATGGAGGTGTTGCTGTACTTCTTGCTGGTCTCTGAGCCCAGAGTGACGAACCGGAGCAGGAACAGCGACAGACTGGAGCACCAGATGACCAGCTCCCAGTTATAGTGATACTCCAGGAACGTTTCATGGACGTGGAGAAGCTGCAGAGAGCAGAGGTACGTGCATTTTACTTGGTAACAGTCAGGAAAACTAAGTATTTTAAGTATGTCTAAAGTATTCTGAGGTTTACTCTCAGTGTGAATGCAGTGGGAGGAATAAGCTACACCAAAACTGCGTGTTGTTAACCCAGAACCCTTAAATAAAAAAAGAAACAGTCCAGTTCAAGAGCACTTCCTTGATTTATTCTTGAAAAATGTCTTTATTGTCAACATTGTGAATCTCCCTCCTTTATTAGCGGCCACAATACTCAGTTGTACTTGCAGCAGTATGATAAAATGTTAAAGAATCTCTTAAATGTTACCTGGGCACAGCAGATGAAGACCACTGACAAAGTCAGAAGGAAGGCAGATGAAACGATGACATCCACCGAACGCTGAGGACCTCGTCTCTGTGAAGTCATTGGAAATTTAAAACTTAAAATCTGCTGGTGGTACCAACATTAGTACAAGTACAAATGTCAGACGTACCTTGAGGTAGGAGCGTAGTGACAGCCACATCTTGATGTTCTGAACCTTCTTCAGTCTGAAATGTGGAACCTCGGACTTCCTGGCTCTGCGGGCTGAAGTGAGGTGACCAAACAGTTTGGCAAACAGCAGCCTCTGAAATTTCAACATGAACACAGGAAGTAAACACCTGCTGCTGTACTCGACTTTAATACCTCAGCGTAATGTAACCATTTCGTTTTGTTACCTGTTTGTAGGTCCTCTCTGCTACGCTGAGCAGGAAGAAGAAGAGCCATATGAGGCAAATGCGCACCAGGAAGCTGAGGGTTACCATGGTGATTACCAACGCGTCAGATCCAGTCCCAGCTCCCAGCGCTACGGACAGGATCTCATTAGCTGAGAGCGTGGTCAGTTGATCCAACTCACTGTACTGAACCAGCCTGCAGTGGGAAGAGTCTCGTTTTATTTATTTAAAGTGGGGTCAGCACTTTCAACAACCTCTGATTTAAGCCGTTTGCTTTTACATTCCAGTTGGTACTGAACTGTGTGGTTGGTTTCCTGGAAACTTTACTGAAAGCTTTGACATCCTTACTTGGAAACTGAACCCAGGTTTCATCCACAGGTCCAGCAGGGGTATAGTGGGGAATTAGTCCTTTTGTTTTAGCTGAGAGTTTCCACAAGTAAAGCTGATAGATGTAAGAGTTCCACCGGAACCAGCTTCAAACTTAGGACTTTGTCAGCATTTTAGCTCCTATCCTGGGGAATCCAGTCCACGCTTCCCAAAATACATTAAACGGTAACCTCACTCAGACCCGTCATCAGCAGGTTGAACTCGCCTAGATAACAAAACATCTTGTTAGCGCTTCAGTTCCTCTGGTAGGAACCACCTGGGTTGAAGTCCAAGCTGAGAAGGTAGAAGCTTTGCAGGAATCCAACACACATTGGTCAGTACCTTCTGTTTGACTATACGCCACTGAGTCATGCATGTACATCAGTAATACCTGTAGACAAAAGGCATCAGTCCAAGTGCCAGTGAAACCAGGTTCCCAAACACCTGGTACCCAATACCAGGCGTGTACAGGTTCACCTGAACACAGAGCCACAAGCTTCAGTGTGATTCACTCAAAGTTTCAACCTGTAGTCGAGTGCTCTGTGTCGCTCACTTTGTTCATGATCATCCCACTGATCTCCAGAACGGACATGTCGGCCTTCTTGCACTCGTTTCCTTCCCACACGATGGCGCTCACTCTCTCCAGGCCGGGGTTGGAGCTGTGCAGCCAGGGAACATGACCCTGCAGCCGAGACAAACGGGGTTTACCCTCCTGCTGTTCTCATCTGCTGCCTTTGGGTCAAAATGACCCCTGAGGTCAAATTGAGGCCTCAGGGGTCATTTTGACCTGAGAACAGCAGGAGGGTAAACCCCGTTTGTCTCGGCTATTTCACAGAATATCACTTCAGGAATGATCAGACTACCCCTTTAAAATGAAACCGTTTACAGACCTGATGGAAGGGGTCGTCTCTGTACTCCTTCTTAGCTGGCGGACAGACGGATGTCCCTCCTGCTTCTCCCTCTGAGGAAGCGTGAGACAGGACTGGATTAAATGTTGTAACCGGATGATTTGTGTGTCTGATCAAACTTCTGTCCCTCTCACCTGTCTCTGAGGTGCAGGACGATCTGCACTCCGCGCAGTGCAGGAAGTCTTCCCACATCAAGTCCTCGGTCTCGGACTCGTGTCGAGTGCTCTCCGAGTCCTGAGTCCTCAGACTAGAACATCTGGAGCTGCAGCTGGTCCCAGATTTGGGGACGTCCTGATGGACACAACAGGCGTTTGTTTTTAAAACATGCACGCATCGAGTTCGTATATTTGAATTAAAACGTGTCGTTTACCTCCACGGTGTAGTGTTTCTTGTAATGGTTTGTATTCTTGCGGTTTCTGAGCGTACAGTCACTGCTCATTCTTTCGACTCCCCTGCGGAGGGAGCTGTAGGACGCTTCGGGGTCCTCCTCACTTGACGCGTCATCAGAAGCCGGCTCCTTAAAAACCGAGACGCATTTAGTGGATCCAGAAGCGACAGATACTGGGAGGACTCCCGAGGCTGAAGCAATAAATCAGCGGAGTTTGTGAACGGTTACCTTGTTGCTGCTGGGCAGGAGCAGGCCTGAGCTGTGGGCTGGGTGAGTGTGTGTGGGCTGGACGTGTGGGTTCCAGCACATCTCATCAGCTCTGTTCAATAAATCACATCTCTGCTCGTGGAGCTGAAGACCCTCCTCGCTGCTGCGGTTGGTCACCCGGCCGTCTAGAGACACGTAACCGTTATCCGTCTCTGTCGATTTATCGATGGAAAGCTTGGACTTTTTAGATCTGCATGGGGAAGTGAGGCCATTAGCAGGGCAGCAAATAGAACCGTTTATTCATTTTAGTATTAAAAGCAGGCACGTCAAAAAGCAGAATGCATTCAGAACAACATGTGGACATTCATGCAAAATAAAAGTGGACTGATGTGATATAGAGTGCATTAGTGGCTCCAAATGTCACCTGAACTGACACTTGGTGCAACCATTACATCTATATTAGAAATTATGGTAAAAGATACTGCAGTATACTCAGTACTTTATCAGTTTAAATATTTTAAAAGGTGAAATAAATAATAAATCACCAGGGAAAGTTTGAGTGCCACCAATAATGAATGAATGTCCCACACTGCTGTCGTTCGCAGAAAGCTGGTTCAAGAAAAAGCATGGGGAGAGGTGGGAACTATTTATCAGAACTATGATCAGTTTTAAAGGCAGAAGAAAATAAACTACCCCACATGCTTCTTTAAAGCAAAGTCAGCAAGTTATTTTACAAACAAAATTAGCTGCAAAACCCCCAGCTGCTCAGAAATAAGTTAAATTTGAAAGTGCACATTTAATTTTGAACCAATTATTTTGAATTTCGTCGGACCAATTCTGACGGATGTTGCAGCTAAGAAGCAGAGGTCAGGTCTGAGACGAGGCTGACCTCCGGTTCCACAGAGAGGAACCGAACACAGCCTCGTCTCCACATCATCTCATTATAGGAAGACTGGAAATGAGAATACACACCCAGCTTTACAGATATCATGCCAGAAATCTTGGAAGAAAGCACCCAGGCTGTATGTGGTGCTGGCTGAGTTAGAGTGTGGCGCCCCCTCCTGTGTGTTATCGGTAGTGCTAGACCCGTCGCCTTCCCTATGCACCTCCATCTGAGATGCCTTCCTCAACTTCCTTCAGTTTGGAAAGAACGGAGATTAAAGAGAGACTTAAGGTGAACCTGGAGACTAAGAAGACTAAACTACAGCTCTGTGTCCACCTGGTACACGACTCATCACGCTATGAACAGTTTAATAGTGACAAAAATGACAGATTCGACGCTTTACAATTAAAATACAATAGAAAAAAAGCTGGCACCTGGTGGACACTGTTGCTGATACAGGAAATAAAAACGTAAAAAATAAAATCAATGTTTGAGTTTTTAAATTCTTCAAAAGTAGATCACATACAGTAGATGACGGATAGCTGGGAGTGGTTAAGTCGCATGACTCAAACAATGTGGTGTGACTGTTACCATGACTCAGCGTTGCAGGACTGTCTGCTGAGTCATGCTGACTACACTGTCAACACCACAATAATACTTTTGGGATGTCGTTGCAATGAAGTACAAAGGACTCTTGACCAACATTACTGTGCAGTTTTGTAAATAAAACTATGTATCCAAGTAATCTTTGAATTCAAAAAAGTCACATTACGTTTGGAACATTTTTAATTTTATTTAAACACCACAGTGTCATCTTTGGGTTTATTTTACACACTGCAGTTACTCAGATGTTTTCAAACGAAGTAAAACAAATCTGCTACTAAATAAACTCCTTCCTAATGGATCAATTTTCTTTCAGTCTGAAAACCGTCTGCACTTCATCGTGAGCCAAATGCAGCAGCCACACGTCAACGAGCAAAATAAAAGACATCAAAAAGAAAACGGCTGCAAATGTACACACTATAAAGCACCACAAACACACATCAAACAGTTAAACACTTGTTCCCAGAACTGTTTGTTTAATGAATGAAACTAAAGCTGTTCTTCTTCGTGTTAAATGATCGTTTTAAATAAGAGAAACAACATGGATCTGTAAAAATCTGCTACTTCTGCGCTGATAGGTGCACATCAGTGCATGTCTGGATTTGTATGACTTTTATTTTTTAAGTCAACTTTATAAAATTCTCCATGTTGACAAGTTGTCGTAAAAACAGTACGTTCAAAGCAGTAACAAAAGATTAATTCATTAAATTATTATAAAAAGCCAAATCTAGTTTCTTTGCTCCCAGTCTCATGACTTTTATCTTTATTAAAAACCCATCACGACTCCGTCCTTCGTCTTGTTTTCTGATCACACGGTAAACATCCCGTCAGTGTTTCCACTTACCTGCGCCTCTTCCCCCCGCTGCTGGAGGCAGGTTTGGGGGTTCTGGTGGAGACAATCTGACAGTGGACGGTTCCCAGCAACAACATGAGCCAGATGGCTCCAAACACCTCTGTGGCTGGTATCCCATGAGGCTGAGGGATGGTGACGTACAGGACCGCTGCTGCCACTGGGAGGAAGATAAACGGAGTTAAGACCTGAGTGTGTTTCTGGATCACTAGTAGAAGCCTGAAAGTTAGAAAATTTAGGCTTAATGAAATATCTAAAACAACACAAACTTCGCAGGTAAGATTTTTGTCTTGCGTGTGGAATCAACAAGTTGGGACTTTCAGTGAGTTAAATCAACAAGAAGAGGGGTGTGTGTGTGTGTGTGTTTGGTGCTCTGTGGAGGAAATGAGTGAACAGGAAGGGTGGAGGAAATAAAAAGTGTTTTCATCAGGTGGTGGAAAACGGTGACGTTTGTTCAGTGAGCACTCTGTGTTGACAGGAGACCACATGGGACATGTAAGGAAAAAAACAGCAGACAGCCTGTAAACGAAACTCATTTTGGACCTGTGAGGTTACCTTGCAGCAGGTAGAGAGCCAACAGGAGGAGGAAAATGCCTCTGGAGGTGACCTGGATCCACCATCGATAAAAGAACGGGAAGAAGACGACTCGAACGAGGCCCTTCCTAGTCAGCGACGTCCACGGACTCTCTGGTTTGGCCTTCGCAAACGCCGAACCTGAAAAATGACACAAAGTGACCTGATTTTGTCTCCACAGATCACTTTTCTTCTAGCCTCCTTTCTTTTTCCACTCTCTGTCCCGATTATATTTCTCACGATGGGAGTAGAGTTTCCTGCTCTGGTGAATAATTGAATGATGAGAGCGAAGGCAGAGCTAAAATTAACAGATGTGGTGATGATGATGATTTAATGAGTTTCGGTTCAGTTTCTGGCATCTGGTTAAGGGAAGACCAAACACACAAACACTTGAATGAACTTCCATTGATGTATGATTTACTTGTTCCCATTAGAACTTCTTGTCTTGATAATGAATGTAACGATACCAGAAAATGTCCTAAAGTTGACCAAAAACAGACAAAATGATTTCTTACCTCTAACTAAGTCCACGTCTATAAGGTCTGGTTTGACATGTCCCGTCTTCTTTGGCTTGTTTCTCAAGCCCTGTAGGGGGAAGACGGATACAGAAAGTCAACAACACAAAGACAAATAAAATGTCCCTAACCTCCAGAAATTAAGCGTGTGCACTTTATACCTTTATGAGCACAAATCACTCCCGAGTGGTCACACCGTGCGTTCACACATCTACAGGCTTCACTCCGTGTAACGGCTCTGCGCGTCTACACCTACAAGGCTGACATCTACCTCCAGCATCTACTCAGCGGACGTTTGTGGAACCCTAAAGGTCTCGGAGACCTCGAAACCAGCTGCATTTCATTTTCCCCCAGCAGCTGGTGCTTTGTTCACTTTATGAGCCGGTGAAGAAGTTTCTTCCTGCATCAGTTTTCACTTCCTCCTGCGATGCAGGCTGAGTGTTTTGTGTGCTGCCACACATGCTGCACTGCAGCTTTGTACGCACTAAATTATGAAAATCGTGCGGCTGTTGAGCATAAACCAACTGGCATATAGCCGCGTTGCATGGTTTAAAGATTTGCATGAGGTTGAGGGGCTCAGACATTCAACCCAAGAATATTTGTTTTATAGAGGTGGCTGGGTTCAAGCCCTGAAATGACTCACTGACGAGATAAAAATAAAAACCTCTGCTGTCAACACTTTATTTAATCCAAGACAGTGGCCGTGTTTCATATGAACTTCATCATAAAATAT
Source organism: Millerichthys robustus (assembly GCA_034783495.1). Classification (NCBI taxonomy): domain Eukaryota; kingdom Metazoa; phylum Chordata; class Actinopteri; order Cyprinodontiformes; family Rivulidae; genus Millerichthys; species Millerichthys robustus. The sequence goes on from JAVKLF010000053.1 coordinate 8,416,775, forward strand.
TTAACAGAAGTGCAATATGTGAAGAGAAAATAAAGGAAAAGGGTCTAAAATCTGGAAACATTTTGGACAAAATACTGGTTACTCATTGTAAAACTCAATACCAGGTCAGTGATTTAATGAAAGAAAAACCCTGCAAACTAATGTTTCACCACAAATCAGAAAAATCTGACACCAACGACTAAAAGAAGGGTTATTTATAAGAAACCTAAAAGTTTCTCTCAGTCAGTGCGACTTCAATTTTTTGCCATGTTTACATTACACAAAAATCTACTATACTCTAAGCTTCTCTCTTATTCTAAAATGTTGTAATGTTCCTGTCCGTTGTGCTGTTTTATCTCCTGATATCTAGAAGGGCTTTGTAACAAACCAACAACAACGTACAAAAGCGTCATTCCTCAGAGCCCAACACTGGTAAAAACCCTCTCACACCAATCTGAGCAATTAAAGACGACAGTTTCTTGTGTTTCCTGTTGGCTCTTTCTAATATTTACACAGGCCAATCAAGTTGTGTTATCAGTTAACACTCTGATTTGAAGCTCTTTATCTTTAAACAGCGCAGCCAACAAGCTGATAGTGTGTGAGTGTGTGTGTGTGTGTGTTTGATCAGCAAAAGGAGAAATGTCAGGGTGAACACAAGCAGCAAACGGTGTGTATTTGTTGGGCTAAAAACAGCAGATCAATAGTTTCCTCTGGGCTGTAGATTTACTGCAGCAATGAAGTCCTTCAGAAAGAGGACTTCTGTCCTCTCTGGACTATTTATAGACTCTTATCTTCATTAATTAGATGCTGCCTCACTGACTGATTGGTGGAGAATTTAAAAAAGGTACTCGCTGCAAAGTCAAAGAAAACAAATCCACAAAATATCCCCGTTTTATTGTTGGTTTATGTGTCCTTATGTTAATTAACAACAAGCTCAGTTTGTAACTGTTTAACAGTGAAAAGATGACTGAAAAGGTCAACAATGAAAGCCAGAGGGTGTTTTGAAGCGAGGCGTTTCTAACATTTGTTTAGACTCAAATCTGTTGAGTGAAATGTGCAGATGAGTTTGTAAAACAATCTAAATTAAAACAGACATTTTTATTTCACCCGTTTATTGGTGAAGATTCATTTATGTACTTTTTGGGATGTATACATACAATACAATATTTAATTTTTTTGTTTCAGCATTTTGCACGAAATAAAATGTAATCCAAAGTATCGTCCCTCTTGTTTCTACCAGCAGAGGGCGATTGCTCCCCCCCCTGCTGGGACTTTCACAAAATAAAGTTTAGTGTTCATTACGTTTACAAAAAATATAACCTCATCTTCTTGTATTGTTCTGTTGTCAATTGTGAAGCAAATTAAAACAAAAGAATCATTAAATAATATAACCTGTGGTCATAAAAAGAGCTGTTGGAAAGTGCTAAAAATAAGAGGTACGGATTAACAACACATTAAACAAGTAATCTTTTTTTATGAGCGACTGTTTTCCGTTTTATGAGTCTGTAAAAAGTAGAACAAACACTTCTTATCGTGACAGTATCTGCAGAGACATTTTCCTTGACCAAAGCGAGCCGAGGCCACACAGCTGTGTGTGGAGTTTCTGACCTCTCCGTTTACGGCGGTGCTTCTCAGTTGTTCTCTGTCATGCCCCATCGGGGAACTTAAAGGAAGAAATAAAAGGTTTTTTTTAGTCTTCATGATACTTGAGGTATCTTCATTTCTGTGGTGTTCCTTTTTCAAAGCCAATGAAAAATTATGTTGTTTAGCTCACTGGCACCCCACGGCCCCAACTAAACACATTTTTTGTCACCTTTAATAATTTGCAACAAACAAAGCAGCCCGTTTTAAAGGTGTGTGTCAAAGGTTAAACATTACAGCAAACGGATGATTTTATCTGTAAACAAAAAACTATCTTTCTCTTGGTCAGGTCAAGCAGCAGTGTGCAAGCTCAAACCTAATGTTAATGTTTATTTATTTATACTATATTTACTTTATTTTTCCAGACGACCTGCCTCATCATGCTGCGCTCACCCAGATGACTCAAGTTCCATCAATTTTCCGTCAAGTTATAAATTGTCCTGCAGCCGCAGTCGATTCAACAAAGTTGCACCGTCGTGAACCCGGGCCAGGGTTAGTAAACAACTAAAGCCAAACCAACCAACCAACCACGATCTAAGTGTCTACAGGGTGAGCAGACATGCACGGTGGGAAACAGGAGGATAGACCTCCCTGCTGCATACTCACCAGAGAAATAAACTGCAGAGAGGAGGGGGGAAAGATGGACGGAGGAGAGCGACGGGGTGAAATGGGTAGGTGAGCCCCCCCACAACCCAGAGAGCAAAGAGTTAAAAAGAAAAACACTGGAAAATAACTGGATGGTACAGTGAGAGGCAACACAATGTGATTAAAACAATATTGGGAAGCCAAAGAGTTGTGGAAAAGAAGAACAGTTTTTTTAAAAGAACAGAATAAAAGAAACAGGAGAGAGAAACGATGAACCAACTGACCTTTATTTCTCTTTGCTCCACTGATTTCTCCCATATCTGCTGATCATAGGCGCCAATCTGAAAAACAAAACAGAGAAAAGTCAAAGACATATTCTTTGTGCAGTTAAAACGGTAAATGTGAAAAAGATTCAAGACAGACAAAACACAGTGTGAGATAATGACAGATTTGGCTTCTAAATGTCGCCCGGCCAAGGTCATTGATTGCTGTTTTTATTCAAAGTGTGTGTTTCAGAGACATGGGAACAGAGGGTGACTTGACCTCAGCAGATCAGAGTGTCTCCAAAGCGTCATGTGTGGGTCACGCTACATGTTTGTTAGTGGAAAGTCTGCATCTTTAATGAGAACTCGTTAAAGATTGAAGGAAGGAAGAGAAATGCCAAAGACGGGGAAGGAAGAACACAAAGAGATTGAAACGGTATGAAAAATAAGGTATTGCAGTTTAAAATAGCTTGTAGCTTGAATATGAAATCCTTTAAATGAATGTTAGACATATGCATGAGATAATGTAACTAAAATAGTTCCTGGAGCACCTATGAAGGTGTTTGCCTCATGCTGCAGTTTTACTTTTTAAAACAGTCTTGGGGATTTCTCTCGTCTATCAGCTCACCAAATTTCAGCTCAAAATGTCTGAAAATGGCCAAGTTATGATAAATTTTTCCTTTTAGCTATGGTAGCCATCTATAATTTAAATTTACCATTCAGACTTTGTTACAGCATGTTCTCGGCTACTACTACCCAGAGATGTGACGAGTTCAAAACACCCCGTTTCAGTTTTGAAGAGCAGAGTCAGAGAGAGTTAACATGGGTAAGTATAGGACAAAAACTGGCACCACTCTGCCTTTAGCGGCAATTTGAGAGAAAATGTGTGACGAGGATGGATACGATTCGGAATGAGGTCACGGGAAGTAGAGAACAGGTTGAAGGACTGGGAAATCACGTTAGAGAGACCAGACGGAGAAGGTTTCGGTGGCAGGATGTTGGACATGTAGCTGGCAGGAAAAAGACAGAGGAAATACATGGATGCCGTTGGAGAGGACATGGAGGTAGTTGGAGTAAGGACAAAGTGAGATGGAGGATTACTCCCTGTGGGGACACCTGAAGAGGGAACAGCCAATGGGGAAGGAGGTAGGTAGGTAAATAGAGATAGAGCAGGAGAGATTATACACCTGTTAGTGATGAGCCAACCCTACAAATGAGGTGTTCACCTGATGTAATTTGCAGTGACATACGGTATGAGTGATCGACCCTGACTCATCAATTCGTCAGGTAAACTTTTCGTCACAAAACTAACCAAACTTCCTGGTTACACCAAACATCAGATGTGAACACTGTGCGAAGTCACGACTGAAGTGGTTTGGCGTCTTTTATGCAGCTCAAAAACAAAGTTGTAAAGATTAAGCAGGATGTACCGGTAGGCTCAGTCTGAGTCACCAGCTGTTAAAAACTCATGTAACCGTAGCCATACAAATCACTCAATTGCAAACCTTGTAAAAAAAATTATAAATCGCACATTTAATTCTCAACTTTACTGAAAAAGACGGCAAACTCACAAACAGAATTCAGACTTCAAAAACATTACATTGTTTTAAATAAACCACTGATTATAACATTATAGAAGTCAGCTCAAGATGAATAGTTATTACCTAAAATATATTATTGGTAAAGTTTTGCCTGAAGACAGAATAAGGATTTACTTCGTGTTCTTGACTTTCACCTTCTTTAAGAGGAAATTAATGTCTCTAAAATTGGATTTATATATTTAAAAAAAAAAACTCTATAGACTTTTCTACAACTATTATTTAAAGATGTTACATTACACAAATGAATCAGCAAATACAAAATGCATTAACAGGAAGAAGTCAAACTCCGGGGGCAGATTATTGACATCTAAATTTGACACGTTTTTCATGTCAACACTCCTGTCAGGAAATAATAACAGAGATTATATTCTGAGAGCACGAGGGGAACAGTTGGACGGCAAACGTGACCGAACTGCAGAGCAGGTAGATGAACGAGCACAACAGTTGTTACATCAGAGTCAAGAGGTAGCTGTGATCTGGCAGAGATCGTAAATCCTCTTATCTTCACACACTCACCCTTACATCACTCTCTCTTTACCTCATTTACTCCTCTTGAAATGAAAGCACTCTTTGATAAACAAACACTCGAACTCCAGTGTTAATCTTGGCTCTCGGTGTTTTGCTTTCAATTTAAAACAGCTTTAGGAAGTCTGAGATGAAATATTTTTACTTCTGGTTAACTAATAATAAGATTCACGGTTTCTGCTGAGAGAAATCTCACGCTGCAGTGATCCGAGAGGCAAATTAGGGGACTGAAGTGCGTCGGCGCGGCGATGATGGTGTCGCCATGACAATTATTAGGAGGAGGAGTGACCAAGGAGAGAATTATATAACAAGTGTCTCTGCAAAACAGGTTTACATAGAAAACATTACAATGTCATTACCTCTCGCTGCCATGAAGCCTGGAAATCCCGTAACTTATTATGCGCATGTGTTTGTCTGTTAGCAAAATATTTCAGGAATCTATGGACAGATTTAAATAGAAGTCTCAGAAAGTAATTATTAAATACACATCTAGAAATCATAATCCTTTTAGAGTCGACCTGATTTCAGACCTTCGCCTCAGCTGATTGACCTTGACAAACATTAAAATGATGACAACTGTCAACTTTACAGACAGAATACGGAAATGTGGCACGGAGGTAGCTGAGAGTCATTCCCATCACATGCTCAGAGTACCAACAGAACACACAAGAAGATTCTTTAACTTCTTGCCGTGTAACGCAGGAATACTCTGAGTGAACTGTACCAATCGAGCTTTCCTCATCTGTAATAAAATCAACACAACGCTGCATAAATGACACCTAATAAAAGTCAACATTTCATTTTTATCTGTGATTCCGGGCCCTCCACCTTCTACTTCCTTCTAGTCTTCCAACCTCTGACTGTAAACCTGGCTGCGGTGGGAAATCTCGCCACCATTTGTGGGAATCGCATATTTGCACAATGGTGTTTAGGTGTGGTCTGAGGTCACAGGCGTGAGGAGGGACATTTGACACCAGTAAAAAGATTGAGTTAGCAAACAAAAAGAAACCAGTGGGAGAGACTCTAATTTAATCCTAAGAAGTTGGAGAATAATCTGTTTATCGTAGGGTATGAGAAAATCGTGCCTCTCATGATCAAATGTGAGTTTAGAGTAAATAAACATGGCAGACGAGGAAGAAGCAATGGGGTTAATTTGTGGACTATTATTTAACAGAGAAAGCACAAAACAAAAAGACGTCTCCGACGACTTTCTGGTGCACCATGGTAGT
>JAVKLF010000053.1:8427585-8446802 GCA_034783495.1 Millerichthys robustus
CTTCACTGTATTTGATGAGATTTCTAATCCTGGCTGTAATTGTAACCTTTCCTGACTGATTCCTATCAAAGTTGAGACCTTTTTAATACTTAACGAGTATTCTGTAAACCTGGGATTCTCTTTTGACAGGAAAATCCTAGCAGGACAGCTGAACTTTAGTTCAGATTGACCAATCCAACCTAACTGATGTGATGGCAAGGTGAGTTCCCAAGAAAACTGGAAAAGGTGTTTCAACAAGTTTTAATTTGAGGGCGTGTTCATTTATGTAAATAGCAAATTTCATTTTTTCCCCACCAACATATCCTCCCCAGGAACAGATTTTAGCAACTTGTGCAGGACGTATGAAGTATGACGTTTAGGATGAGACAAAAAAAAAAGGGAGTTAACCAACTAATTAGAGGCTGTCGGTAAAGACGCCCTGCCGACAGGTGTGACCACTCCTTTAAAAAATAAAAAGATTTATTCATTCCTGATGACACTTCTGCACAAACAAGCTTAATATGACAAAACACACACAACAACACACCCTGTGAAAGTCATCAAGCCATCATTTACGATTTAAAACTTAAATGTCCCTGTAATTCTATTTCAGAACTCAAATAAAGCTATCAAAAGCTGCTTTTTTGTTTACAATACTGTTTATTTTTACAGAAACTAGTGTTTACAGTGTCACGCTGAAGTCTGTAACCTCTGTTGAATCATGCTGGTTGTGATCCGATGCCAATAAAGCTTTAAACGTATACTTATGTCTTCAAATGGAATCAGAACAGCAGAGAGAAAATACAGATTAAAAGGAAGAGACAGGAACAGCTCAAAGGTTAAACAGAGGAGTTGGAAGAGGCTGAAATGACAGACAGGTATGAAGAGTGTAAGCTGAGCGGCGCAGAGGTCCAACAGAGGATCTGATATCTGAGACTCCGGAACAAGAGGACATACAACACCAGCCTGGTGCAGACTGTGCTGAACGCCTCGACCCTGCTGCTGCTGCAGCCGCTGACAGCGGTGAGGGCAACTTAACTCCATCTGGGGAAGTTCTGAAAACATCTTGAGGCAATGTGGCAGAGTTCTATCCTGACTGAAAAGGTTACAGAAGAACGACCCGTGGTTTCTGCTCATTCTGCGACAAAAGCAATATGAAGTTCTTTGGACTTTCCCAATTTATCAGTTTCTACAAACGCTCCATTCAGATGTCAAGACATTTCTAAACACTAAAATGTTAATATTGCCTTAAAACCAATAGTCAAGCTGTTGTGCACAATTATAAATTTTGCAGAATAAAAGGTTCGTTTTTTTTTTTTTTTTTTTTAACATCAAGGTTTTAAAAATGACAGAATGTTGCAAAGTGAAAATGACTAAACAGACACGTAAAGCAGCAGTGTAAGAAAAGATCAGGTAAAAATTTAACACCGATTTTGCAAAATGAATTTAAGAAAAGCTATATAAAACATGAAAATATTCAAACTGTAACTATATTAAAACTTTCTCCTCCTCAAGTTTTGTCAAATAAGTTTAAGCAAAACTCACTAAAACATTTTATTTCTTACAATAATTATTGCACAGTAAGACCTGTTTTTGAAGAAACATTCTTTACTGTGATTATGTAATGCTGTACTGATGCAAAATCAAAGCAGTTTTAGATATTCTGTACATGTTGCACACGAAGCGAGCCTTACCTTTTTCTGGTACCACACCACAGCATCTTTAACTTTGGAAGCCATTTACATTTCCCTTCTCCCACTCAGGGCATCTTAGACTGAAAACACAAAGTGAGAGACAGGAGAGAGCAGCGTGAGTGACGAAATCATGAGGAGGCTGAGATCTCCACCTGGAGAGGTGTGTCCTCTGATGGGACAAAGACGAGGGAGGGAGAACACAGATGTCCAATTAATTTCTTCTTAAAACAAAACAACAACAAAAAAATCACTGGAGGTGATGGATTTCATTTGTACCAACTCTGAACGTCTTTCACACCAGAAGCTGCTTCTGAACAAACTAACAGCTAATTCTAAGTTATGCGAATCGCCAAATGTCCTCAAAACAAAGTGACAAATGAGCCAAAACAAAGAGTAAAACAAGTATCAGATTTATTCACATTTAAAACTCATTACCATCTACAAAATAACAGGCTAATAAACATTAAAGAGAGTTATCGCTCATAAGCAGAACTGTGGTAAAAAAAAGAAGTCATTATCGATGCCTCTTCAGGCTTGCAGTGTCAGCATTATTTAGCATTTTTATTAAGTTCTCTGTAAAACACTTTCAGGAGATAAAGCCAATAAGAGCTCATCAGTACCGGCGCAAACGATTACCAGTTTTCCTAAAACTTTACTCTTTTAAAAAGCTTCTGTCCTTTAAGAATATATGACATATTTTAGAGCGTACAGAGCGCAGGTCAGTCTCAGGTCAGTGGAGGTTGAAGGTGTAAATTAGAAGGTGTAGTTTTTAGGAAACTGGTAATTCATGGAGGCTTTGTGGTGAGCCACTATTCTTTCTTCTTCTCTTTGTCTTAACCCCTCTTCTTTCCTCCTCTGCTTTAAGTCTGTGCATTTATTTTAATGTTTTTGTTACGCGAATGAGGTATTTCTGCTGTGTAAGAGGGAGGCATTATTGTATTTACTGGTTCTAGCTTTTAGCTCCTGTCTTGCCGGTTCTAGTGTAACTGTTCGGCCAATGTATTGGTGGTTTTACTTTTAGCCAACATTTTGCCATTTCCAGCTTTTATTTTTCAGATTAACATTTAGCTACGGTTTTTGCTAGTTTTATTACATAGCTTAGTTTTTATTTCAGCATTTGCTTTGACTGTTTGAACTTTTGACAATTCAGTTTCAGCTTCTTCCTGGATTAACTTCTTCAGTTTTCAACATTAGTTCTCTGATCAGTGCTCAACATCTTATGTTTTCAAGTGAAGACTTCCTGCTTTGTAAGTAGCAGTGTCAGTTTTACCAGTATTTCTCAGCAGTTGATTCCTGACATTTTACTTCTACTTTGTCCCATCAGATTCAGTGTGGTTACTTTTAAACAAACTTTATTCCTAGTACAATGGCCTAAAGCATCTGATATGTCTAACTACAAAAGTAAAGTATCTCAGAGACCACCTTTGTGACCATCTGTAGGTCTACTGTGACACAAAGACCTGTGTGAGAAACATCACTGAACAGGACCCTCTGCTTATCACACAATTATTAAACCACAACACACACATATCAAACAAGCAATGTTCAGTGTGTGTGTGTGTGTGTGTGTTTCAGAGCTCTAAAATTGTACCGCTCAGTGTCAAGACTGTGTTGGGTTCAAAAGCAGGAAGAGAACAAAAAAAATGTTTAACATCAGCCAAATGTAAACCTCCACATACAGAAAAAAACCAAACAAACACTGGTTGTTGCGAGTGGTTTTGTCTTCATTATTGAGTGCTGGTTCGCAGGCTTTTGCTGGTGCTTCAGCAGATATTTTTAGAAACAGGAAGGAAGTCTTTACACTACTAAAACTGCCATCATCTTTTCTCGTTCACTCCATCTGTCACATCTCACCTTCTCTGAAATACAGATATATACAGTACATTTTACACTAATATGCATCTACGCAATAAAAAGAAATGAAATAACTTAAAGCAGGAGCACAAAGACCATTCGTCTTCTTCTGGTACACACAATATCTTCACAAACAAGAGTCAAAGATGGCTGAACCAATAACCAAAGCTGATCCTGACATGAGTCATGATGGTAACATTTCAGCTCTGCTTTAAAAATTTGTTCTTGATTTTAAAAAAAGAACTTTATACACATATTCAGACATTAGGGACACATTAGCACCATGGTGTGAGACTGCATTATGATTTCAACTCTTAAGAGTATCTTGGTAATCCAACCAGTGACATAATGTAGAATTTTGAAGACATAAAAACAACAGCTAGAGCCGAGTAAATCCAAGCACAAAGACCTAAGGGAGCTACACCCCATTATTATGGAAACTGCAGCATCTATTTTTTAAAAAATCTTCCAGACTGGCCACAAATCCTCCTCGTGTAGAAACCGTGATAAGAAAAACCAGGCAGATCCTCTTTGTTCAAAGCCTCCAAATCCCATCATCATAGCTCACGGTGGAGCAAACACCAGTTCACACACACATTAGAAGACAAACAGCAGCAGAAATAGTAATTATTACAGAATACAGCTACAGCCTTGAGTGTACACTGCAGGGTCATTACTTTCTGCAGGAAAACAGAAAAAAAATGTTTCCTAACGCACTTTTCCAAACCATGCATTTCCAGTGATCCCAAAATACATGGTGGTTTCCTGGAGGATTTTCAGGGAACGGAGCCCAATGAACAAACAATCATTACATGTTCCCAAGAAAGATTCAAACAAACAAACAAAAAAAAACCCAAACAGAGCAAAAGCATTTTCACATCATCTCACGTTTCTCGTTACAGTCCAACGGCCCATAGTGTTGGTTTTCATCCTTTATCGTTTGGCCTTGTGCTGCAATTCTGGGAGACGGAAAACTCTGTCAACAAATACGGCTCACTTTACCACCCATTACCAAGCTCTTAAAGAATGTGACAGTTTCCATATCAAACATACAGGCTCAGAGCGTCCACAGAACTTGAGGCTCGCCAAATCTGACTAGTTGCCCGTCTGAACTGACCTATTTACAAAGACAGTGACGGAGCTCGACAGTGTGCTTTATGTAGGCCACGGTTTATAGGAGGGTCTAGTCTGTGACATATGACCATGTGTGCTTTCATGCAACCTCAACAGCTGGAATGAGTACCTAAACAGACAAAAATGAAGAGTTAAAACCCTCCAGGTTTGCTTTTTTTTTTTTTTTTTACATTTTTAATCAAGAAATTTTGTTTTTGTAGATTGCAAACAATGCTGTGACTATCACACATTCCAGAACAAAATCTAATATTTATAAACACATACACATTGGGGAATCCAGTATAAAAGTCATATTTTACCATGTATTTGTGTATACATTAATTCAATACATATTTAAAGAGAAAATAACTATTTTAAGCACCTGGCAATTTCCACCAACCAAATATAACACCTCTAGAGCTAAAGTGTGGTGGAAACAGTCCATTAGGATTTAATTTACTATATATAAATCTTTGATAAAAACTAAAAGATTTAATAAGTTGGTTGGTTGGCAAAGTTGATCCTTTTTAAAAAACATTTTATCTCACATAAATAAACAAAAGAAGCAGTGAAGTTGTGAATTTTTTCCCCTCATTATAAAAGCACAAAATACTACAGATAATAATTACAACACTAAAAAAAGAGCCTTTTTCATAATCATAGCTCATATTAAATCAGGTGTTAAGTTTTCTACATAATCTGCTCTGTTTTACAACTGAGGCATCACCAAAGTCAAAAGTTTACCACGTCAGCGTCATCAGCTCAGCAGAGCATTGGAAAAACAAATTAAGGTCAGCCGATGCCGTGTAAGTTTCTTAAATCTTGTAATGTGTAACTTAATACAATCCTTCACCATTCAATCGCAACAACATTGAGGCATTTAAATTTAATGAGATGAGAGATTAGGTGACAGGTTTTATCTGTATGCAAGCTAGGAATTCTTGGATAGAAATAACCGTGTTACTATCTGAATTCATTCTTTAAACTGCACATCTCAACCGGTTTTGGTCATAAGAAAAATGTAAACAGTAACGGACTTTAAACAATACCTGTCAAGCATTAACCTCCATTAAAGACGAGGGAATTGCATTCCTTTTTCTAGACATTATGTCTTTGGAATGTCTGTAAAATCACATGAGCAGGAGAAGTCCTTGATGGAAAATCGTGATGTGTAACATTAGCTGCTCTCTTCTATCTGGGTGCTCCACATTTCTTGATGAGGTCTTTGCACGGGGTAGGGGTGCACGTGTGAGTTAGTGTTTCAGCGTGTTGCCTGCCAACAGGAAACATGAGGCTGCTCAATTAATGATCCAAGGTTAAAAGGATGGGAGATTCAGAAAAGTGACCAGACCAACAATTACGCCACTGTAAGCTAATTGTGATCTATGCAGGGAAAGCAGGATGGGCAACGCAAAAACAAAACTATTCTCTTTATGATTTAGTCTCAAGCTTGCAACATTAGGCAGCTTACAAATCAGTCACTCCACTCATAGTGGGTCCAGATTAAGAAAAAAAGCCATTAATTACCACGAGTTGTAATTTTTCTGGAGGCATTCAGCTGGTGCTTTGATCTAGCAAGCTACATTTGCAAATCTGGGTTCTATTAATGCAAAGCAGGTTTGATAAAAACCCAGGCTTCTTAGAGATTTGGCTGAATTAACCTCAACAATGATAATCGCACGTATCAGTGCTACAAAGCTGCTTATTGACCTGGTAAGTCAACCCAGGTTTTCTGACTAGATTTCAGCACAGTTGTGAAAAAATGGAGAGAATCAATCACGATCAATGAAGAGGAAAGAAAATTGGCAAAATAAAGAAAAGAATGGCAAATAAATGAAATGCTAATACTGATGTGACATTAAGCATCTAATAATTACAGTGAAATTCACCATTAATCGTTTTAATGAAAACTCATTTCCTGTACACTGACAATATTTTTACTAAATGAGGAACAAAGAAATCAGACCAGAAAACAAGTTTCAAGTTCAATTTCTGTAACAGAGTGTTTTAGCTGACCCCTAAATCTAATCAGTTTTTAAAACTGTGCACAGATAATGATGCTGCTCTTTGATACTGTTAGTTATCTAAAAACAATTGCACGCTTTAGAAAGAATGATCGTCTTCTGTTTTAGGGGACCTAAAAATCAAGTAAGTAAAAAAGATGCTTTCCAGTAAAAGTCAGATGTAACAACGTAACACAGGGAGTGACAGAAAAAAGATGAGATATCTGGATGTTTCTCAATATTACGTGAAGAAATTAAAAATCTAAAAAAGTTTAGTAGGTCCTCCGGACAGAGTTCTTTGTTGAAACATTTTCTCTGTTCTCCGAGAGACTTCTTTGGTTAGTTAGTTATAAGTAAACTCAGCCTTGTTACTAGCACCTTCACATAGTGGAACAACAAGTTTAACGCTGACAACAGAAACTAATTATTCACACGCAAAATAAATAAGAGAGTGATGAGGAGATATCACACACACAATACAGGCCCTAGAGCAGAGTGGTTATTCCAACTGCGCTTTCCTCAAAGCAGACAAGAAACCCAAACAGGATTCCAGCCAGCCATCAGGTGAAAAGGAGGACCCCAACCTCAGACCCAGACCGATGGTCATTCCCAATGTGGTGGGAGTTTCATAGAAACTGAGGTGTTTATTTTCTAAACATGACGTCCCAGTGGCTTTCAAACCCCAAAACACATTACACCAAAGACTGGTTCACCCTAAAGATCTGATCCGTCGACACAAACAGAGTAATGTGTGTGCTGTAAAGTTCGTAGTTTTTGTCAGATCATCTGTAATTTCAGCCACTTCCATTCACTGTCACTAGGGCTGGGGCTCACACCATGTTTCCAATGCATTGCAATGCAAACATTCTGATTCAATTATTTTACGCTGATAATGTCAAGATGAGGAATGCAAAGACAAAACTGCAGGGCCCACACCATTTATGGCAAGCACACAGCAGAGACATGAGAACAAGTGGGCTGACCAACAAACAGGACACAAGTCAGGCCTCGATGCTGCTGCGAACCAAGGAGTCCTGAGTGACAGCTGCTTTGCCTTTTCCAGGTTAGGTGGGATTTTTAATGTTGCTCAAAGTCCATTACAACTTTTATTGTGAAGGATTTGCATTCACATTAAGTTTGTGAAGACCAAGGATTTGTGCCTGCTCCATGTCTTCCACTTACGAGCTACAGTAGAGCATAATCTACTAAAATCCAGACTGGGTTTTTTCATAAAACCAATTTTGCCATCACTTTATCACATTATTGAGCCTTGACACTGGTTTATCCGATTACTTCTCGACTGTTTTGACTCTGCTACTACCTCGCTTTTTGGCACAAAAGCGTGCAAGGGGTGAGCTAACTTTAAAACCTCCAGGTCCATTCAGAAATCACATCAAGGTGGCCGGTGGGCACCCAAGTCCTGGCTTGAAATGTTTTGTAAATAGTCTACAGAAGAAAGTAGGTAAGATAGTTTTAACATGTGACTTATGGACATCCACAGCAAAATATTTTTACTCTTTTAGGCCTGAGAGAATTTAGTGCGATTCCAGATGCACAAGCGCTACGTGTTTAAATCATGCCCTCATGAGGTGCCTGACGTTTGGTCGACACGCCACTAATACTGATTTATAAAGTGGGCTCTAGCACATATCAACATGAAATTGTAAGACAAAAACATGGTACTTGGAAACCAGTAACCACAGATGAAGTGAAACAAAACAAAAATATGATGTTGCTGCTAAACTTCACAGTTTGGTCTGCACAGACACACGTGCTAAAAAAGGCCTTTTAATGTGAACAGCTCAAAGGAGAAGTGCTTTTTTCTTATTTACAGTCTTGTATTTTTCCAGCTGTCGTCCTATTTTAAATATAGCAAACAGTTCTCCTAAACTGCTGTTGGTGCCTGATCAGGCAGGGCTCTGTAGTGTGTGTGTGTGTGTGTGTGTGTGTGTGTGTGCGTGCGTGCGTGCGTGGCAGCTGACGCCCTCGGAGCAACAGGATCAGGGGTGTTGAAGCATGCAACACACAAAAACAGTTTGTGCGGAGTTTAACGAAGAGGGCTGCAAACTGGTAAACACAAGACTGATTTCAAAACACACACAAAACTCACCTCTGGTCCGGCCTTGTGTATCGTCCTCGCAGCCGAATCACAGCAGGATCTGGAGATTTAAAAAAAACAAAAACAGACAATTTAGTTGTGGTATGGTCTGAGATTCAAACCAGAAGCTGCAGCACGTGTTTGTCTCTAATTGAACTTGGTGGAAAAACTTGTTCATCAGGAACAGGTGGCAAATTGGTCAAACAAACAAAAACACCCTTAGGGCTTACATCGTTCACAATTAACATCGAATTAATAATCCCACATATAGAGCAGTAAATGAAAGTCGCCTGGACGCACATTTTGAACAGTTTCAAACACCAATGATTAACGGAGAAACCAACAGTGAGGCTTTTGTGGCAACTATTATCGGCTCTCATCTAACACACCATCATCATTAACTGATCAAACCGGCAGCAGAACACTGCCTGTGAAACACACCTGAACACCCAGTGTGTTGGAACATTCTAGATTACTGTCATTTTTGCTCTTACAACAAGCAATAAACAACAATTTAGGAAACATTAGCCAAGCGGAACTATCAGCGATAAATGAAATGGATCAATTAGAATGCGTCTTTCCATTAAACCCGATTAGTGTGTGCCATTGTAAAGTATAAAGTCAACTAAAAATTGACTTCCTAGGTTATAAAAAGTGAAAACCACCAAAATAAACTTTCTACTGAAGGCCCTTTATGCATTGCACAATTTATTTTAAAATGTTTTGCATGATTGGACCACTTTCAGAGACTCCAAAAAGCTTCAGTTTGCCGTTTTTGTTTCTTTTTTAGTTGCTTATATAAAATACAGCTTTATTGTTAAGACAAGCTCACGATGTGTGTGTGTCTTAAGGCAGACTAAGCTCTGGGAGTTAAAAGTGTATTTAAAATTAACTGATATATGTGTACACAGCGTTACCATCTGAGCAACAACTGAAAACTGAGCAGAAACGTGACAAACTGTTTTAAAAGTACTTTTAAAAAAAGTCAAGTGTTCATATTATACCAAGATATTTTTACACTCTGGTTGTTTTTCCCAAATAGGATCAGCACAAGATCACAAGTTCTTCTTTATCTTGATGTGTTTTTAAAGGTTCAGATCTATTACGCATCTTTTTATGCAGATTCTTATTACTGCAGCGTTTAGTCATTGCTGGACTTTTTTAAAAGGAGAGTTCATTTCAACTGAGCTGATACACTGTGTAATCCCAAATTATAGTCTGAAATCTCACAGGTATTTTGACACAAAGATCCACTTTGACCTAAACACAAAGCAACTAAAAACAAGAGCCAGATTTCACTAAATTTAAAACAAATAACTGGCCTGGTATGAGTTGAACCTGATAAAAACCTAATCTGAGGTGCGGCTATATGTGATGTCCATAAGCAAAGGAAGCATAAATTGTCCGTTTTGTTTGGTTTCCATACTACATTTAAAACACAACGCCCAAACTTGCATCACAGCTGAGCTAAAACCATATCTTAGAACTTGGATTATGCATTCACAAAATAAATATCGCTTCTCTGCAGGCCACCGTGGGACTGCGGGAATATAAAACCTAACAGCAGTCTGGTGTGTGATGTAACTATACTGCAGCTGATTATGTAACCATTCATGCAGGCAGATAAAACCTGAACAATGCAGCAGCATCGTCATCTTCTGAGAGGTCCCCAGAAACGAAGAATAAAAAATAGGAGGTTGAAGGAAACGGGACACAAAGATGAGAGACTGCAGCATGGGTAAACAGTAACAACGCTGCATGCTCAAACACACAAGGTCACTCAATTTACTGTAGACCTGCTGTACAGCTACACTGACTGAAGTACTACTACCTGGACAGATGTAGTCTCGTCAAAAAAAGGCTTTGTTGCCTCATCCAGTGTGTTTGTGAACCGCAAATCCGCACAAACAGGCTGGGTTTAACCTCACATTTGTGCAAGACGTTACAATCACTCATCTCAGCTCTTACAAGCAAGCAAGAAACAACAATTTTGGAAACATTAGCCAAGTGGAACTTTAACAACTGCTGCTGAAGAGATTTAAAATTGAACTTGCACATAGCTATCACATAATACCATGCAAGTTATTCTTACAATTCAATGCACAGCGTTGTGTTTTGACAGCTGCATTCCGTCCTGCAGTTCAGATGAATAATCTATCTGTAATTTCAGATTGTTAATGTGGTATGCAAACAAAGCAACCACAGTGACTGGATGGGAATAAAAAAATGAGATCCAAGTTAGAGGTTTGTCTTTTTTTAGTTGTGCTACTCCCAAAGTTTTATTTTTAGACACTGTAAAATACCTACAAGCTCTTATTACGCAATACTGCCATACATGTCTTAACTAAGACAAACACGCCAAAAAAAAACAGCAAGTTGAATTCCTGGCCAGAGTTTCAACGCAGTCATGTCCAACGGCTGCAACAGCAGACCATCCAGTCATTTCTGCTCCTGTCATCATTTTGGAACAAGGTTAACACAAATTTATCTGCTCAGTAAGCGTGTTGAGAATTGTTCGTTTGTAGTAGTTAGTGGTGGAATAAGATGACGGCGTTAGACAAACTGTTTTGGTGGTAACCATGTTGGATGATGAGACAACCTGCTAGACAGTAAACCTAACCCATTTCTGAGACATCCGATCCTCAGTAACCTCTGAGTTGTGAAAGAAACAAACCTGATTTTTAAATGGAAGAAAGCACATACCTGAGTGACAAAAGTAACGTATCGTAAATAAAAAGCTGAAAAAAAAGTTAGTTGAGCAACAACTTTGGTATTTTCATGATAGAGTTACTGTTTTTTCCAACCTATATCTTGTTCAAAACATTTAAAACCAACATTTTTGGCGTGTTATAAAATACAGATTTGATTTAAATTTTTACATAAATCCTGGTCTTTTTCAGGAAAAATAAAGTATATTGTTTTGGTACATTTTTAGTTTATTTCTACATACTTTGAGCTATTTTAACCATTAATGTTCAGCTTATTAAGGAGATGACTTTTTGTTATTGAAAAGTTTAGGCTTTTGAAAATAATAAACTTTATTTACCACGACTTTCCACCAAAAAGTACAGAGATATCCTTCAGCATCCTGGCTGTATTTTTGTTGTTGTGGTATCTTAGTTTGTAGCTAAAATTGCTTCCTTTAGCTTTTACCTAATATTTTGCTCAATTTGACTTCAAAAATGCATTTGATACCTTTAGCTAGTTTTCTGCTTATTGTAGCTTCAACTCAGTTTCAGCTTTTTCGTGACATTTCAGCAGTCATTCAGCTCTCAAGCATTCACTGTATTTTAGCAGGAAATAGTTGTTTTAGTAACATACTATGCTGTTCATCAAAATTGTGTAAGTAAAAGTATTTTTTGCAGCATCAACTATAAAAACATGACAAACATTTCAACCAAACCTTCCTATAAATACCCTACAACAACAATACAGACGGTACTTACTGCGTTTTCGGTCTTAAAATTCAGAAAATGGCTTTTGTTGATCCTGTAATTGAGTTTTTACTGCTCCAACTAAGATGAAATTTCTAAGAAAAATATTTAAAATAGCTCAGCACAACAAACAGGCTTTACTAATTTAAGCAGTGCAAGTTTAGTGCAGGAGGAGGAAGATGGAGGTCTAGGATTTTTCACTTCAACATAAGCAGCTCACTACAATATTTTTAAACACAGCTAATTGTTTTAGCTAGCAGACAAGTAGCGGGAAGCAGTCGGTGTGTTTCAGAGGTTCCTACGGGTTTAATCGGCTCTCACGCGCAGACAACCCTCCTCCTGCTAGCTAAAGTCAAGCTACATGGTTAGCTGAGCCGCCCGCGGCAGTCGCAAAAAGCCCACACAGCTGTGCTTGATTACGATTCTAAGAACAAGCTTACCTCCTCGTCCCTGCAACAGCAAATCTTCGTTTTCCAGACGAACGAACGGCACTGGTGTGAGTTAACTTAAAGTGCAATTAATCAACCAGCTTTGCCTTTTGTCTGGATGAGATGCTGAGCGTCTGCTCTGTCGCGTTTGAAGCTTTTTTCCCTTTCTGTTGCTCAGTGTAAAAATACTATTGGAGTCAATTACCGTAAGACCTGGTATAAACGCACCAAAGCGTTTTGGTCCACATGAAACGTAACCACTGTCCAATACAAAGGTGAACAGTAATTAAGACGTAATGTGTGTTACGCTAGTGGTTCCTTTCAAAGTTAGGAAATATGACAAAACGGAATTTATTTACATTCTTTAAATTCTACGAAATTCGAAAATGATAGAACGGTACTCCCCTCTAGTGGACGATACTACTTACTACAGGGGAAAATTAGCTTTGCCTTTTGCGTGCAACTTTACGGTTGGACAGCTGATTGGTGAACGTCAAATAAACGTAACAAGACGTTACAATACGGTAACCAATCAGCTTTGAGAAAGGGCTGGATCCGCCGCAAAGATAACGAGACTAGACAGTGCCGCTTGAGTTATTTATTTTGCTTTCATTATTAATACTAATGTGCCTTGTGGACTGTGACATTATGTAATTATTAATATGTAGCACGCAGAAATAAGATGCTGGCCATGTCATTGGAAGAACGCTGATGTAAGGAAAACACAAATGTTTGCAGACTAGTAGCAAAATGCTATTATTAGCTAGCTAATATACAGATTTGCTAACATTAAATGAAGAACATGTTGGTATGTTTTAACTATAATTTGTTTTATTTTGTAAGTTGTACGACCACTACCAATTAAACCTTAACTGTTAGTAGCGATTTTACTGTTGCTGATTATTTTAAAATGCAGCTATTCTTAATGTGTACAGACTAAACATTATCATGAATGTTGTTTTTGTCTGTCCAGATTCTGTTCTATTTCTCTGATGTGGGTCTTCAGTCAGTGAGATGTCTCTGGCTCAGAGGGTTTTGTTGACCTGGGTCTTTACCCTCATTTTCCTCATCATGCTGGTGCTCAAACTGGATGGAAAGGTATAGTAAAAGTTATTTTTTGTCCTGTTGGCCAACATGCTCCAACACAATTTCTATTTTTAGTAAACAACAATAGACTAACTCCTGATGGTCAAATATCTAAAGAATAAAAGTCTTGAATTTTAACCTTTAGTTTTCATCTATCCAGGTGCAGTGGAACTGGTTCCTCATCTTCCTCCCAGTTTGGGTCTTTGACGGCATCCTCATCCTCATGCTTGCCATCAAAATGGCCGGCCGCTGCAAGCCTGGGTATGACCCACGCAATGGTTCACCAGACCTGTGTCTGCGTACCTGGTACCTGTCGGCCATGCTGCTCAAACTGGGCTTCTCCCTGACGTTGTGCGCCAAGCTGGAAAAACTGACCGACGTCAAGCTGACGTTTGTTTGCATACCGCTGTGGACCATGCTGCTGGGAGCGCTGGTAGAACTGGGACTGAACATCTTTCCAGACAGGAGAGAGGTTTAACAGCTGAATACAATCGAGTTGGAATTAAACTAAATTAAAATAAAGAGACGTGATGGAAATGCGATTTATCATCTATCTTATCATACTTTAAGTTCAGACCTGAGCTTCAGCTAAAGATCTACTGGATGTTTTAAAATAAAGCTGTTTTTTGAGTCAATTATTCAAACAAACAAATGAATCTGATAAAGTAACTGTACTAAGATGACTAATGCCAGTATTCGGGGAAAAAAATCCTGTAATGTGTTGTTTTGAGTTCATCATGTTACGTATTGTTTTTAGGTATTTAATGAATATAACTTGATAAAAGGTGACACAAATAGGCTCCTATTTAGAATGTATTTGTTTTTGTGGCTGTATTATTTTCTTGGTATTCCTTAACTGTTATTTATGAAATTTTATTTAAGCAGTTTAACTAAAAATGACCTTTTTAGCTGTAAGGATACTAACACTGATTTAGTATATTTTTTTCTTCAAGGGGAATCCCTTTCTTCCTTCCCAATACATCTTTCTTTTTTAACTTCTATCTGCACTTGAGACCACAAATTGTAATTATTGAGCTGTAATAGTTTACACTTTCTTCCAGCAGTTTATGTTTTGACATATTGGTGACGATCATTCAGACGCTGGTATGGTTGAGTATGTTAAGTTTATTTCTTGCCAAATAAGCATTTCAGATACATTTGTTTTGACCTGAAGTTGTCTTTTATTAGTGACTCATTTAAACTTTGCTGTGCAGATATTTCTCATTAAATTGTACTACACAACATTTACTAAGAAATTCATGACTTCAGCAGCAAAATTCAAAGGCTCTACAGAAACAAAAGGGATAGAGGAAAATAGATTCAAGTGAACTTATCTTGACCTTTTTAGAATTATTGATGTGCATGCAGTGTCAGCATTTTGCAATGCATTGTGGTCTAGATACGTATATTCATGCCTGGTTAGAATAAACAGGGTCCATCTATGTTTCAGCTGTGCTCTGCAGTCATTCTGAAAAGCAGAAATGTTGCACAATGAGGGCATTTCTCTATCACAACGTAAAATGCCAATAAAACAAATATTTTCATATGTTTGTATATAAAAAGTCAACCAGAAGGCTGGTGTGAAGGACCAAAAGACTTGAATATCTGACGGTTTTTGGAAATACCATTATGTGCAGTCTTGTGATAATGCCGGACTGCGCGTCGTGATTCTCAGCTACAACCAGATCAAACTTTAGCTTAATATCTGTAAAATTGTCTGAGTTTAGTTATTTCTGTTGGCTAATGTTATTTAGCTGTGGTACCCACCTTAATACTGTATAAATTGACTCCAAAAGGTAATCGACTGTAGATGTACATATGTACATGCAATGATTTTTTCCCCCCGAAAGTTGAACTGAAATGTGTCCAGTACGCGACAATAAAATAAATTGTTAAACTTATAAACAATACTGGTGGTCTTTCTAAGTAATTACCTTCAAAACTAAATCCTTTTTTCCAGTTTCCCTGTCAGTCAAATGCTGTAAAGGTCAGCTGAACTCCTGGGGCCCTACAGGATGAACGTGAGAAAAGAGGTGATTTTGAAGAGAATTTGACCCGAGCATTCATACAGTGAACCTTTTATTAGTTGGGCTCATATTTAAAGTAGAAACAACACTACAAGATTTTTCTTTTTACAAAACCTCTTATGTACACTACAGTGCTGACAGTTAATAACACAACTAAAATGAAAAAAATAGAACTACTCAAACTCCTGAGGACATCAGTTTTCAACAATAGCTTTAGTCAGGTTTATACAAAACAAAATTCATTAAAAATCATCTAAAACCCAAAAGCGTAAAAAGAGCTGCGTGCGCCTTATAAATGATCAAGTCCTTAATTATCACCTCAATCAGAGACACACAGAGACGAGTTCGTCGTCTGAGACAGAGAAAAAAATAAGGCGTTATCTTTCACTTATTAAGATTTTTCAGGCTTTAGGTGCAACTGATCAAGAAAAATACAAACTCGCTTTTTGGATTTCACTCTTCAAAGCCATCTGCTTTAATGTTGCAGATATCTGCAGGCCTTTCTACAAATTTAGAAACCAAATTAAGGCTTTTTCTTATTTCCCCCCACAAACGCTGAACCTCAAAGCAATGTGTGTCTCTGGAGAACTGAGGACAAATCCAACTCTCAGAATGATTGGATGTTGTGTAAAATGCAGATAAAAAGTCTCATAAACACAAATTTCAATCAGAATGGAACACAGTTGACATATTAAGTGTTTAAACGAAGACATTTTTTGGAAACAAATAAGGCAGTTTCCCTTTTACAGCCTTTTGTTCCTGCAATAAATAGCTTTTCTGAGATGTGATGCTGCCATAAAATTCAGAATTATCTTTCTTTTTGTTACAACTGATAGGTTTATGATGTTCCACTGTGAATAAAACTTGGGTTTATGAGATTTACAAATCATTGCATTCTGTTGCCATTTACATTTTACACACTGTCCCAACTCCTTCGGAGTTGTGGTTGTAGTTCGTAGTTAAGGACAGGCACTGGGGAAATGTTGTGGGCTACATTAGTGAGAGGGCTGAACTCTGAAGTTGATGATAAAATTAAGACACCGATAACAAGAAGTTCCTCAGCTGTGGGACATGTACTGAGGCAGAAGAGTCTGAACCTGAACATCAGATACCTGGAGAATCATACTTTTCATACTTACAGACCTTCAATCACCACTTCAGCTCCTGGTTGATAAATAAACATTTTAATACACGTAACGCTGAACACGATCAGAAAACTGGACTTCAGATAAATACGTATAAATAGTGCTTTGGGCATAAGCTTTCAACAACTGTTTTCAAAGTGTCTTAGACCACAGAAGCCTGAATAATTTCTTAAATATAGTCTTGGAAGAACCCGAAAATGCCGTTGATACTCCGGCAGAGGTCTGAGTCATTACTTCGTCAATAATGTAAATTGTGTGCTCAGAAGGGATTAAAAAAAGGTCACGATTAGGAAGCCTTGACAAAAAGTGTCTGCATATTGCTCTCTGAATTCTGCCGCCTGTGAAATCTGAAGGTAAATGTTTAATGTAGCTGCGTTTTTCACTGCAACAACTACAAAAAACTTAAACCTGGCCAGGAAAAAACACGGCGGAGCGAGTTTTTAAGGAGGTGACTCAGTGTGACCCGCCTAACATGGAACTGCTCAGGCTGAATCATTTTAGCTCCAAAACTGAGGTTTAGTTTTACAGATCCTACAAAGAAACCTCCCACTTGGAGCTCTGCCACTGGCGGTGAGGACAGAAGGTGCAAGACATTTTCAATCTTTTAAACTGCGACTCATTAAAGGGCCTGACTTACCGCAGATGGCGTAGTGATTGTAGTGATTTATAACGGACGTGGGGTCTTTTTTTTTATTAGTAGCACTGAAAAACAGCAAATACAACAACTGTGTTAGCTGATAGAATACTGGAAATGATTAGAAAAGTCATTTAGACATTAATACCGTTATCCTTGTTAATGTTTTCCATTGTTAGCTCAAGGACAGACACAGTATGTGGTTTTATATTCAGCAGATTATTGCTCTGAATACAACATGAGGGAAAAGTTCTGCCATTACATGTATTGATCAAGATGGACTGACGAAAAACAACAGAAGAAATGTTGCAGTATGACACCAACAGACAAATTTTAAATATTAGTTTGGCCCATCTTTATTCAGAAAGACTCGTGGCCACAAAGAAAACACAATTAAAAAAGGAAACAATTAGCTGCAACTTCCACAAAAACAATAAAAAACATTCTTGTGTGTGTGATTTTTTTGTTGTTCAATAAATAACACCAATCTGGCTTAATGAGCTTGTTTCCTTCCTACATCTGATGGCTCACAAAAAATAAATTCTGAAGGATTACACTTAAAGAACTAAAAAAATAAAACCAAACCGCTGCTTGGCAGACCAGGGGCTTTAAAAAAAAAACATAAGCCTGTAAATTCGTGAGCTAAAACTGGTGCACTCTTTACTGACTACAGGCCAAAAAACCCTACCTGTAGGTGCATTTAAATTGATCTAATTTGTGCACAGCCAAAGCTTCAGTACAATCTAAACCAGTTCAGTCCAGGAGTCTGAAATCTAACAGTTCAACTCTGCTTTTATACCATGCCTGAACAGACACACTTAACTTTCTTCCTTTTTACAGTTTTTTACAACCAAAATAAAACCTCAAACATTTACAGTCCTTTAAAATTAGCACTGCTATGTACAAACACCACTATAAAATCTGCTTCTGTTGCTCTTCATGCCTTGGGGGAGGGGGGGAAGATGGAGGGGGAGGGTTGAGGGAAAGGGGGAGGTGGGAGAGGGGGAGGCGGGGGAGGGGAGGAAGGAGGAGGTGGGGGATGAGGAAAAGACGGTGACACGGGGAGCTGTGCCGGCACCGAGGTTTGGTACTGTGGCTGGAGCGGGTAAGGACCAGGCGGCGGTTGCGGGAGGAAAGCCTGAGGAGGAAGGAAGGGGTGAGAGGTGAAGCCCGGGTGCTGAGGGGGGAAGAAGGATTTGGTGAACTGGTGCTGGTACGAAAGATGAGGGAGGAGAGGCTGGGAGGGCGAGTTAGGCTGAGAGGAGGGCGGGGGGAGGGGAGGCGGGTAGTAGGTCTGAGCCTGCGTGGTGATGTTGGGTTGGTGCAGGTGGCTCAAGTGGACCGAGTGAGGCGGCACAGTCTGACTGTAGAAGGAGTTCAAAGTCTGGGGTTCAGGGGGGAAGGAGGGACTAGGGAGGGGGTTAGGGGGGAGGACTGGAGGCCTGTGGGGGAGGTGGGAATGCGACAGGATGGGAGGGAAGGGAGGAGGAAGCATCTGGGGGAGGTGAGGAGGGGGGAGATGCTGTGGGGTGTACTGCTGCTGCATGTAGATTCCTTGTCTGGTGGCGTCCTGCTGAGGATGCATCTGTAGATCCATACATGTCCTGGAGTCAGAGCTGGAACTGTGAGTCCACACGTCTGATAATGTCCTTGTGTCCACCAGAGCTCGGCCTCGTGTCTCAGCCTCTGAGTGTGTCCTTGTGTCCACCAGAGCTCGGCCTC
>JAVKLF010000053.1:8454681-8464881 GCA_034783495.1 Millerichthys robustus
CATCATTCTTGCATTTACCGTACTCCTCATCACTCACCGTTTCCTTTTAAAAGGAGACTTTGGTACGTCAGCTACGGGTATCATCTGTTCTCCTGGTCTGACCCACATTATTGGACCGTCGTCGCTCTCTGTGGGATTCATGTCTCTGAGACTGGAGAAAATCCCCCACGGAAGAGTCCGCTGGAGTCAGACAGACGAAGAAAGAATGAGAAAGATACTTCAGATTAAAACAACATTAACCCATCTTTTTTTAACCTGCCCAACAAGTCATCAAGTGTTCTATTTATGCACGGTTTCTGCGTTTTACAACAAAAAAACATTGTGCAGATCATGTTATAGAATCAGACTCAGCGACCCACAGAGAGTATTAAAGGATGTTTCCTGTTTTACAGTCAGTAAAACTGAAGAATCAACATAAAACAGCAACAGAGAACATGCTTGTTATTCCTGCATCTGATTAACAGCAACAAACTAATCTGGAGTCAAACTGCTGCAAAGAAGAACAAGTGGCTGCATCAAATCAGCACACACGTCACTAAACACCTTATTTTTGTGTGTTAATGAGGTCTATATCTAAGAGTCTCCTCCATCAGAGGTGTAAAAATCACAGTAAAAATCATGCACAGTCTAAAAATGAAGTAGTAAAACTTCAAGTTATTTGCACTTGAAGCACATGACGTTACAGGTCAGTATTTGTTTAACAACAAGCAGATAATTTGGGTGAAAATAATTCTCTGTAATTCTCCCACTGAAAACTTTCTGAATCTTTTATGCTTATCTGAACCATTCTGTCACTTTTCTTTCAACTACCCATTTATCAGCTGAGCTGCTGTTTTGGATTGCTGCCAATCATCTGCTGCAGACTCACCTTCAGGAAGGGGGACTCCTCCAGCAAACTGATGAATTCTGGGAAATAATCCCCAACCTCCTCATCCACGGCTCCAACCAGGCTGACTTGCCTCATTGCCCCGGCTCTGTACGTGCCGTGACTGTATGTTCTCTTCACCTGATGAGGAAAAAAATGTATAGAATTTAATAAACTAGTTCAGCCCTTGACAAAAGAATGAAATATTTTTAATTAGGTGAAACAGAGGCAGGTGGAAAGTGCAAATAAATAAAAAACAGAAGCAAAAAGCTGCACATTAAATCCTCTAGGGTTATTAGTGAGCTTATCTAATTTCTGATGAGAAGCGAGCAAACAGAGGCATTAAACGTATTACACAACATTTAAATCAATTTTCTTACAGTAAATTGCAAACCAACAAGACTACATTACTCTGCTACCTCCCAGGTGATGAGAGCCTCGTACTGCTGGGTTTACCTAAAACCCTGAATGTTCATCGTTTGTTCCAGAGGGGCCGAGGGGAGAAAGTCAGAACTAGAAAATCTAAACTGAGACTAAATAAATGCACGTGGAAGCTGTAAACCATTACAGGGTGTCAAAATCAACACTGCAAGTGTCAGCGCATTCATTTGATGTTTCTGCTCCACTGATGTGACTCAGACTGTTTGCTGCTTTTCACTTGGCTGACAGAGCATCGTGTGTGTGTGTGTGTGTGTGAGACAGTGTGTCGACTTGTCTCTCACACTCTGGGCCCTCAATGACGCCGCTGTGTGTGCATGTGTACGCAGTACGTGGAGCATGTGGCCTGCACGCTGTACTCTTGGCTGATCAGGATGCGTGCGTCTCTCTGGGCATCTGTGTGTGTTTAAGTTAGCCAAATCCTTGGCTGCACGCCTCCGGTGAGTCACAGCTCCACAACGAGGCAGGGAGACGGAGCGCAGGGAGAAGAAACAGGATACACGGGAGAGGAGGAACGAGAGGAAGCTGAACAGATGGATGGAAGGGCAGAAAGAAAGGCAAAGAGAGAATTACAATGGAGCCAGTGAAAAAGGGAGAGAACAGGAGGCAGTTTGTAGAGAAATGGAAATACGTTAAAGGAAATTACAGGAAGAAAACAGAAAAAGAAGATGATGTGAGGTTTTATTTAGATGTTAAAACAGAACAGAACCAGAGGAGATGGGGAACAGTTAAAGTCAGTCATGTTAAAGTGACTGAGATAAAGAAGGCAAATTATGATTAGATGGAAAAAAAGACAAAGAAATACTAAAAAAGAAGGAAAAGGAAAGTGGGGAGTAAGAAATAAGTTGGATTCCAAATTTAAATGATTATCTACATGCATCTCAGAGCCTGTGTATTACATTTATGACAAACTAAATATATCAGACTTAGTCTGTTTATCAGGGAAAACCAGGCCAAGCCACATGGCTATTTGTTGTCGTTTTCCACTTCACTTCATGGCATCTGTGCACCAACACTGCCGACATGTACTAAAAGCTTAGGATATTCACGGCACGCACGTTACATCAACTTGAAATAGTGTCACCGAGTCAAAGACGGGAAAAGAAATGAACGCATGCTTGGATTCATCGTGACGTTTATAAGTAACTGTTGACTTCCAGTGTGCACCACAGCCACTGAGCATGTGTGTATTTGTGAGTGCATGCGCCTATCTGGGTGTGCGATTTTAATTAGCTGGGCTCACGAGCTTCCATTTCTCTGTGTGTATTTGTGTTTACATGTGCATAATTTAACAGCTGAATAACCCCTGCGTTGTTTGCAAATAGGGGCGTTGGAAAACACTAGCCGGGCTCAAACAAACGGACTCGTTTCACAATCGGTGGTTCACACGGAGCTTAAGTAAAGGAAAAGCGGAGGAAATGGTAGATGTGGCAGACTTCCTCTCCGAGGTGCTCTGGGCCTTCATCAGCTTTGTGTTCTTGCATGTAAACACATTAGAGCGAAGAACGTTTTTCGTCAGCCTGTCTATGTTTCTACTGTCCTCACAAAATGTTCTTCCATCAGATAAGCTTTCTCTCTCTTTCTGCTCTCCCTTGTTAATATTCTGGAACAACTTGCCCTCCCTTTCATCAACTCATCCCCGCAGAGTTTATGTTGCGCCATCATCTCACTACTCCACCTGACCTTTCAACAACCCCTGCGTTTCTGTCTTCCTCTTCCCAGGCTCTCTGCAGCAGCCAGACTCTAGATTACTAAGTCTATTAGGCCATTACTGTGCCTGCGTCACAACAAAGCTTCTGGGTGCTGACTGGTGCCTCAGACACAACTGGACACACTTTTTCTTTCATAATCTCCTGGTCTGGGCTCCGGAGAGAGTTCAGTGAGGACATTTTTGTCAGTCAATACGTAAATGTAAGTGAGAGAGAAAAGTGTTACGACTGCATAAGACTGTGGACTTAAAAGTATCTGATGACTGAAAATGCTAAACATGCCCAAAATAAACGTCGTCACATGGACGTTATTGTTTTCTTCACATCTTGAGAGTTGATTTTAAGTCTTTGTACTGTGATTTTACACAACTGGAGCAGTTTTTACAGTTGCTTTCAAGACAAACCCAAAGTGTTTTGGGTTAAATTTGTGACGCAGCCTCAAAAGAAAGAACATTATCACATACGTTCTCTTTTAAATGAAACACTGTGGCATTTCCAAAGAAACTGGATCCACTTCTGTCGTACTTTGCATGAAATACGGCGACTATAAACAGAACAAATGACATCAGAGCTTGTGTTCGCTTCTAAACGTTGCCTTGAATCGTTGATGAAAATAATATATTTATATAATATTTGTAAAAATCAAGTGACACAGTGACGTTATTAAGCTTTTAATCACTGGTTAATGACACAGACTTCTTTTTTTCTTCAACAAACTTCTTTTTCACCTCAGAGAAACAGTTTCATTCTAAATTCAAACAAACAATAAATCATATCTTTTTTTCTTAGCTGCGGCCTTAAACTTAGTAATTTCTTTAAAACATTAATTTTGTTTGGATCTATGACAGTGTGCACATGAGCACAGTATGTGGTGAAATTAATACAACTTTTAAAAAGTTGCACTCTGCTTTTGTAGGGTTATCGCTTGATGTTGTAACAACACTTCCACTCTCAGCGGCGGAACAGGGGGAGAGAATTAGCTCACAGAACAGGCACGTCATGTATTGACTGCTGGGCTCGGTCTACCCTGAGAAAATGGAGTGCTGTAATCTTCTATAATCCGCACCAACATTGAAAATGGCTTCAGTCAGGTGCTAAATTCACAAACACAGACACACAGCAACTTCACAGCCTGCCCTCACATTTTGAACATCCCAATTATACTGTGAACTTCTGAAGCTCAGGAAGTAGAAAGGGAGAGAAAACACCCTACACAAGCAGCTGCACTTTTTTTCTCCTTCTCCCTCCTCTCTTTCTTTTCTACACTCACGCCGTACAAAAAGCAGCAGTGCAGCCATTCATGGCTGGAACACAGAGCTACTGCACAACAGAGCAGGGGGGATAAACGAGACACTGAAAGACTAACGCAGAGAGAGGGACGCGGCGGAGAAAAATGTGGACGACACACCATTAATCTGTGTGACTGTGTGTGTACACGGTATCAGTATGCATGCGCACATCTGTGTGTATGTGTAGACTGTATATCTACTTTCCAAGGTCACTGCTGAGAGCTGCAAGGGAGGAAAAAAAATTAACAAGGCTGGTGGACAATGACGTTAGCTCTGCAGGGAACATTACTCTGAAAAAGGGGCTGCGCAAAGACACGGGCTCTGCAGGTAGAGATTAGATCAGATGTAGACAATGGACTATTTAGGTGTTCAATTAATCTTTGCAAAAAAAGTGCAGAGATCAAACGATGAAAGGCAAATCCCACATGAAGATTTTCAATTAAAAAAATATATCCTTATATGTACCCCAGAGGGAAAGTGATAGATTACACTGATCTACCTCCTGTAGTACAAACACACGGTAGAAAAAAGAACCGGCAGCATACTAATACAAAGCCACTCAGGAGGTTTAAGGCAACAGAAAAGCTTTTCATTGATAATCGAAAGAGACGGAACAACTCTTGATGAAGAGGTCTAGCTGTGTCACCGGACTCTGGAGACAATCTGGATCAGCCGCCAGCAGGAAAACATTTCTCTTTTTTCCTGCTGGCCTCAAAAGGTCGTGTGGTCTTCCTAGAGGGTCGGTCGAGAGGTTTCATGCTACAGCTGCTTTAGCGCTTGTGGCTTTCAAAAGCAAATGAAAAACACCTTTTTCATTTGGTCTTGACTCCCGGCCTGACTGACTGTGAACCAGCTACCTGCCTGACAGCTTTCATCTCTCACAGCCCGTTAACTCTCTCTCATTCTTGCACTTTCCCCAGTCATCTTTTCTCATCTTCTTTTTGAAGTAAGCGAGGCCCAGATGTGCACTACACACGCCTCAGCTGTTGTTAATAATGTTTTCACTCAGTCTAAGGAATCAAACTTCAGTATTAATGCTGAACAGATGGGGGCAGATACTTCAACCAGACTGTTAAAACCACAATTGTACAATTTCATCAAGCACACAGTAGTAGTAGTGTGGTAGATTTAATCCTTTCAGATCCTCTTAATATTTTTTCTTATTTGCTTTCACATCCTATTGATGTTTGTAAAACTGAATACTTCTGGCGCCCGGTCTTAATGCAACGGATCGCTCTCAAATGCATCCCCAACAAATAAAATCAGAAAAATCTACTGACCTACCTGCAACAAAGACTATGACCCAAATATTAATTTAAGCAGACGAAGCATTAAAAAGCAAAAGCTATTATGAGTAAAACTGACACATGGTCAACCTGTTCATACATTTTTACACAGCAACAAGGAACCAAATACAAGAAAAATACATTTATAGATTTTTTAAATGAAAACCCACAGCAGACACCTCTTCACTTGCCAACTCCATTCACTAATAATAACTTTTCTTTGAACCATACTAAGGCATGCTGCTTGACACCTTTTCAGTAGATACAGTGTGTGTGTGTGTGTGTGTGTGTGTGTGTGTGTGTGTGGGGTCTATCCTCATACAGAAATTGACGAGCTTTAATTCGCAAACCTCCACCTCTTCCTGTGTCAGCACGCCTGCATGTGTGAGAAAGTTTGAAAACAAATGTCTCAGCGGTGCTTTACGAGTCACGCTTTCAGCGCCTGCTGCCATCACGTCCTCAAGCAAACACCTGTTACATAACAGGTCTTCATTAAAACCGATTACGGTCTGATTAACATTTGGACGACTTCTACAGCAGAAGACAAACTCATGGTAAACACCCAGCTCCACCTGAGACATATTTCACATTCCCCTTTTTGTTTGTGATTGTGTCTGACTGACCTGAGCGTAGAAATTAGCCATAGTGGTGGTTTCTATGTCCTTCTTTCCCAGAATTTCCATTTTGACTGGAGCCGACGGGAACTTTGTGGAGAAATAATCCAAAAAGTCTGGTAGGTACTTTGCTTCTCCATGAACGATTGCCATCACATAATGAGCTGCCTGCAAAAAAATAAGCAACAGTTTAGAGAAGTGATATCATATTTTGATTATTTCATCACATCAGGAAAAGATAATAAGTTAAAATGATGAACAGATTTCAAGTGTAAACCATTTTCTCTTTAAAACTGATAATTGTACAAATGCTGTTGCAAGATTAACACTCCTCACTGTTCTTTTTACTTTTTGAATTTTAACCTTTTATGTATGATAACGTTCAGCTTATTTAGGAGATGGGTGCTACGACTACTGAGTTTTGTATTTTTTATTTTTATCCACATTAATCTTTGTTTAAAACTGTTTTTGCCACAGAAACACAATAAAATATTTTCAGTACTCAGTTTCAGTACTTCACTACTCAGTATTACTTAGAAATCTTGGTGTAGATTTGTCATCTTATGCTACTTTAAGCTTCTAGTTAGCCCTTTCTTACTTTTGGCTAGTTCTGCGGCTTTCAACATTTAAGCTACCGCTAACCTTTTACTACGTTTAGCATCTAGCTACTCTTCAGCTACATTTTACTTTCAGCCAACCTTTAGGTAGTTTATACTTTTTGGCAAGTGCTTTGTTCTTTTAGTGGTCTGCTTCTTTTAGTTAGCATTCTGATTCTTTTAGCTAGTGTCCTGCATCTTAACTAGTATTCAGCACTCAGCATCCCAAATGGATTATTACAGAAACCCCATTTTCTTTAATTACATCTATTAAATGGAGTTAAACTGCAGCTGGACCGTCCTGCAGTGAACCAACATGAATGAATAAGAACAATGATCTGATCCCAGTTTATGTACCTTCGAAGCGTCCTCACTGAATGCCAAAGTGACAAACTCTTGGGCAAATCTCTGCCTCTGATCCGCAGACAGAGAAGACAGCTGGGATGCGTAGGCATGAGCCACTAGAGCTCCTCCGTTAGGCTGGGTCTCTATATAAATGTACGGAGCAAACTCCAGCCCCACCATACCAGGATAGGCAGACGGTGAGATGCGTTTTGTTGGGAAGGGGATGGTGGTTGATGGAGAGCTGACGGAGTTGTGGAGAGTTGATGAGTTACAAACAGATTTAGAGGCAGAAGCAGGCGAACAGGGCCTGGGATGGGAGTCTTTGCTGTTGGGTGGAGGGTAAAAAGATGGAGGAGACTTAAAAAGCGGTGGAGAGGAGTTGTTTGTCAGTTCAGAGAAGGAGGAAGAGTTGGTGGGCGAAAGCAGGCCGGCACAGGTGGTTTGGCAGGAGCGGTGGTACATCTTTACTCGCTTGTGCTTCTCTCCTTCTTTGTGTTTCTTCTTCTTTTTTTTCTTCACTTTTTTAATTTGCAGCTCCTCTGCGTTGGTCTTCGCTTTGTCCTTTTCCTCTGAACACAGATACAGATGGAAGGAAAAAAGTTACAAGAGAGAAGATTCTTAAATCATTACAGCAAAACAGATTGTATCTGAAAGAACTTAAGGGTGCCGTTTGAGGAGGTTAAGTAAGTTTTTGTTTTAAGTGAGATGGATCAAACCATCCAAACAATGCAAAAACTAAACAGCCAAGAAAACACATATGCAAACATCCACAATATTCATTTATTCAACTCTAATAAACAAAAACACTTAAAAAGAGAAAACTACAAATAATCAGTACAAAACTATTTTAAGTGCAGACAGATGACTCATAGCTTTTCCCAGATGATGTGCATCTCTTGTCATGTTTACACAAAATAAATTTGAAAGTCCTGAAATAGAATCCCTTGAATAAAGCGTCTACGACTAAGTCAGGAAGCGGGTTTGTTTGTATCTGAGAAGAGATAAAATCGTACACGACAGTCCATTTTTGAAATGCTAGGGGCAAGACGAATTGGAAGATGGAAAGTTATGCTAAGTGCTTGTTGATTAGTCACTGTGTGTGTTAGAGCAAAACAATTAGCAAACAGCTAGAAGGCTGATTCATCTTTCCTCAAACTGTTTCATGTTTGAGTTGCCATTTAAGGATTTACTGCAATATCTGTGCGTCAGTGTGTGATAGAGGTGCTACTCCGTCAAAATCCTTCGTCAATTACAATTTTGTTTGCACAAAGAGACGTTTTTAGTTTACTCCACACATGTTCGGTGCAAGATAAGAGAAGAATGAGAGGCAGAAAGAAAAACGAGACAGAGATTACTGAAAAGAGCAACAGAGACAGACGGTATTTGACATACTATATTGAAGTAACTAATCCAAAATCTCCTTAACACACAGGTCAACCTTCCCCCCAGTTCACGAAACATTTTTTATTCCAAATCTCATCAACAGACAGAGTAACTAAATTAACGGTGAATAGTCAGTTTATGGTCATTTAAAAATCAATTAACTGATGCCAAAAAGGCTATTTTAATGTTTCAATTACAGACAACATTTAAGATGAAGTAACAAACGATTAAATTAACAAGTCAACTTTAAAAAGTAGTTATACTACTTGTTAAAGTTATTTGTGAAAATGTGTTTTAGTTTAAAACTTGTCAGGAATCTCTGCTTTAGCTTTGAGAACTACAAGTAGCAAAAACAAACACTTCTGATGTTTAATACGGAACTTGAATTTGATGTTATCTCATCAATAATAAAACGCAGCGTTGAAGCATCCTTAACAGTTGGTCTCTATTTGTTTATATCCTGGTAGCTGCTTAAAAAAGAAACTACAGATGTTTAATGAATAACTATAGTTTGGCGAGCACCACTTGGCTAACTGGTTATAATCAGTTTAAAGTCAAATAAGTTCACAGTCAGATCAACACACAAACCCACAAACCTCGGAGGCAGTAAAGCAGATTTACTGTCAGAACGGCCGTTTGCTGCTCATCGATTTCCAATACTCGTCTCCACTGGGTACTGCTCTTTGTTTTTAGCTCTCGTCTTTTTCAATTGTGAACCTAACACTCTACCTCTGATTAAATCCTCCAAACTATTCCTCTCAGTTGCTCCTTCATCCACATGTGCGTAATGTAATACTCCGGTCGAACACCACAGAAGCTATTACTGAAAACTTCCTGTCTGCTGGGGACATCCCCTGCAACAGTTCTCTTTCAGCAGACTTTAAAATCTCACTGTGGACTTCAGCAGGTCTCTATTACCATAAACAGACACAATTAAATACCCCAGACTCCCGCTGGATTAACACTCAGTCTCTTGTAAGACCACTAACTATTCACATGAAATGAGATGATGAATCAACTATGAGGGTGTGTGTTGTTTCTTCACAAAACAGGAAAATGACAGATCGCAGACAATCTCTCTGTAATTGTCAGCTGCTGCTGCTGGTCACGGTTTGTGCCTAAAGTACCGCCAAGTCCTTGAAATGTCACAGTGTGGTCATGACATTCCAACATGGAAGACTGCCAGTCTGTAGCTCTAAAACAAATCAAATAAATAGAAATAAAGCCAACGAACCTTTTTTAAAACTCTTACAGATAAAGAAAAAAGAAATGGTTGCAAACATTTGAGCTCAGAATGACTATCAGCTACAAATAAACCAAATTTTAGCTCAGCTTCTGGAAAACTGACTGAGTCATTGCCACTCTCGTGTTGACTAAGGTCTATTAGCTATGGCAGCCATCTTAAATTGGACTGACTCAAAAGGAGTAATGAGTTGTAAGTGACTGAATCAGTGGGAGGAAAGTGACGCAGAAAAAGTAACAAATTTAGATGAGCTAAGCTGAACTGGCTTTTCTCTCAACTTTTATTGTGACAGTTACGGCCATGAAGTTTAAAAGTCAGCGTGCACAAACGCACGGAAAGTCAGAAGGTCAGACTAAATGAGTCATGAGACAAGAGGCACAACAAAATGTCCACCTGATGTGAGGACACGAGAGAAAGCTGCTGTGGAACACC
>JAVKLF010000053.1:8490698-8502361 GCA_034783495.1 Millerichthys robustus
GTAGTTTTATATCGTTTATCATCACCCGCTGCCAAAGACAAGTCGGTTTTGCAGATATTGAGCTAAAAGTTGACGTTGTGGTTGAGAGTTCAGGACATATTCTGTGTATAATGTTCTTTTCGGGGATACTGATCCATCCAGCCACAATTCAGTGAGCTGTTCAATTCAGTTTTATGTTCACAAACGCTCAAAGTAGAATAATCACATAATCAAAGTTGGAATTCTATTCCAATTATTTTTAAATAAGACAACCTGATATTGAAAACTGACATCTCGTCATTAAAAAGCTAAACTGCCGGACTAACAGTACAGCCAGCAGTGGTGTGTTTATGGAGCTCGTGACAGTATTTTGGTTTGTTTACCACTCGCTGACAGGTCGTTACGTTACGGCATCGTTCCAATCTGTGGTATGATGTTGAACAACTTGAATAAGCACAACGCACAGCTCACAACAAGTTTAAATCTAAAATTAGAATCAGTTCCATGTGTTTAAATGCAGTCATAACGTACTTCCAGGGTTACTGAATATAATTGTTTTTGACACTTACATTCGTATGGCTGTGATAAAAACTTTTCTATTCACATAAAAAAGAAAGGATGGGGGGGAGAGGTGTCAGCCTTCTTCAGCACTTCAGCTACTTAAACTGGTTGGTATGTCCAAGGTTGTAAACGGGCTGTAATCTTGTGGTATTTTTACCCAGGCCTGTCAGAGACATTTCATAAATGCCTCAAGACATGATGTCATCTTCGAACGTGTCCTTAAAAGGTGACTTTTAGTCCCAACGGGGTTGTATTTATAGCTATATGTGATGTTGTAGAATTAAACTCTTCGACTCAGCTGGATTTCCAGGAGAAAAAAAAAAATTGTATGTTTGGGGCAAAGCAAAGCAGAATGAGGTCAGCAGTGACTGACAGCGTAGTTTTTGTTAAACAAGTTCTGGACGGATCAGAACTCCTCTTCTGAGTTTCCAGAAGGCTGACTCTCCTCTTTCCACTTGTGTCCATTTTTTTTTCTTCTGTAAGTGTTACTAAATGGCATCCTCCCTTTCTTTAACAGCAAACAAAATGCACAAAGTGTGAGCGTCATACCGTGCCGTCGTGGATCTGCGAGTTGGTGGGACTCTCCAGTATCTGCAGCTGTTTCTCAAAGAGCTGAGCGATTGCTTTGTGAACCAACTCGTACTGTTCCTGAACAGAAAGACAGAGACAGAACGAGTCAGGGCCCAGGTCTTTATTTTTATTCTGCCATCTAAACTTTATGTAAAAACTTAACTGTAGTTGGCAAACGGACATAACAAAATTGTGGCGAAGCAACCTCAACCAGTTAAACCAAGTAAGTAATGTGTGAAGCAGGAAGACAGAGTTCCAAGCATGGCTGAGTCACAAGTAAAACAGGAGTAAAGGAGGAAATGTGACTGGCTGCTTTAGTCTTTAAGAGGAGGTTTGTTGTTGGAGGACGACTGAAAATTAAAAACAGCGAGTCGCTGATGATCAGTTTTAATAAATGATAATATACACAAGAAACGTTGATGATTATAGAGCTGGTTTGTTTGCATCGTGTTCAAATATCTGAAACTTTTTACATCTGTTCTACTAAATAAAAAGCTGCTGCACGTTTAACAAAACCCGTATAATAAAATAAGAACCGACCTTTGTTTGAACAGCAGAGTGCCGCTGCGTCCTCATCTCTTGGATCAACTGGTAAACGTTAAAATCTTCTGGAATTCTCTTTAAAGGTGCAGAGAAAGTCGAACATACATTAGGTTTGGAGTGTGGGTTCAACGAGGAGAATTTAGCGGTTACAGGAGTAGAATAAGGCTTGTGAGTGTTTTTACCCCAGCTTTAAGGAGGTTCCATGTGTAGTCAATAGCACAAATAGCACCCGTCCTCCCACAGCCCGCACTGTACAGTCAAAGTAAAGGAAAAATGAGAAATGTTACGATTTTACCATAAAACTAATGACAAATCCATAAATATCAACTCTACTTGTCCTGATGCATCTCAGTAATCCAGGTAGAAAAATACCTGTCTAGAAAACCCGCACACAATTTAAATAAACCCTATTTGCTTTTATTCTTTTTGATTGGCACAGAAAGGAGAACATACATAAAAACGCAGGTCGGGTTAAACAAAACAACACATCATTTAGACGGGAAACAGACAGCAGCTACTGAGGTTGATCACGCCTGACACATATAATAATAAAACCTGGTCTCAAGCCGTCAGAGCTTTCTGTGACTTCTAAAGAGCACGGTTTCTTCACATCAACCCACACAAAGCATCTCCTTAGACACAGAGATGCAGCTTTGAGTCCTGCTGTGGAACAGAGGAACCCGGAAATGTCCTCGGGCTGCTCGTTATAGCTTATTGCACACAGACGGAGAAAAGTGTGTGTGTTGTGAGTAAACACATACA
This sequence comes from Millerichthys robustus, assembly GCA_034783495.1. NCBI lineage: Eukaryota > Metazoa > Chordata > Actinopteri > Cyprinodontiformes > Rivulidae > Millerichthys > Millerichthys robustus. The sequence goes on from JAVKLF010000053.1 coordinate 8,493,114, forward strand.
TGTGTGCAGCACAGAACCTAAACATCCTACAGTTGGCAACGTAATCAAACTTGTGCTTTTAAGCCTTTTTTGTTTGTTTCTTTTAAAGGAAAGGTGATATTTAATCTTTGAACATGGTGGAATCAGGCTGTTTGGGGAAAAATATATACAGAAACATTAATTGGGAGGTTTTAAATCCTCCTGCCTCTGCTTGTTATAAAACTTTGGGTTATTTCATTACATTCGAGTCTTCTGTTAATTGTCAGACAAATATTGACAAGCAGTACGCTCATGTCCCCCGTCACTGAGGGGCTTGAATAATGAATGTTTGTAGTTTTTGAAATCAGTGGGTTTTTTTTCTAAATTGAACAGGGAATGCAAGTGAACCTTAATGTTTTAGTTCCAAAATAACCAAGATAGAAAAAATGACACCATGTGTATGAACACAGGTAGGTCCTTTTATTTTATTGTTCGAGGCAGCGCAGAGTAACAGCTCCTGGCGAGCAGAGGGAGCAATTTAATCCACCACCAGGAGCAATAAATTAATCTTTGGCCATCCCCCACCATAATCATTTGATTTTTTGCGACATAAAAACTAGAAAGCATAGTTTGCTGAAATGAAGGGTGTGGCTGGTTTACATGTGTACCGTATGTGGTGGTGGCCATGTTGGATTCTGACGTGGCATTCTAAGATTCGTCGGGGACGTTTCTTACTCCTACGCGCAGCCACACTCCAAAATGGAAGTTCACACCTCACTTATTTTTCAAGTTATCACGCTCACAAGACGGACAACGTTTATTTCCAATTCCCCACTTCGCTCTGTGACGAGGGACGCGGCGTACATTAACCACAGGGCAAAACTGAGCTATTTATTTCCTGGTTTGTGATACTACAGTCGAGATAAACTTATTTTATTTTTACTAAAATTGTTGCCAACTTAAACAAATAAATTCTAAAGATTTGTGCTCATCAATAAAGCAAGAGTTTGTTTTACCACAGCCACTCAGGGTACTGTGCCACGTTTTGATTTGAATCACAGCTTTTAAGTTCTTAATACCTACTTGTAACAATTACTACTTGAAAAACTCTTTTTTTGGCATTTTTTCACAGGTTACAACTTAGCTTAAAAACAGCAGAAATAAAACAATCAACCTTAAAGAAAACTTAGAGCCAAACAACTCAAACAGACTATATTTTTACCAAACAAGGCAGCTGTAATACACAGCGTATCAGCCTACCTGCAGTGAACACATATAGGGACGTCGTCGTTCTTTTGGTATTCTCTCATTAATCCGATCATATCTAGTATGGAGTCGAAAGATGATGGGACGTCGTGATCGGGCCAGTTGGTGTAATGGAACTGAGTTATCCTCCGAGTTTCCTGCAGGCAAACAGAAATGTTGAAAGCTGAAAACAAATTGCCTGAAAGTGAAAAGGCAAACCTCAAAATGCCATTCTGCATCATTTCTTGTTTTGATACGTTCGTATTTTATCGTGTTGCAAAAATAAACTGGCAAAAAAATACTTACATTATTATACTGCACAATCAAAATCCTTATACAATAGTCTGTTCTGGACTGTTCCGATTCCTAAAAAAAGAAAAACAAGAAACAGTGACACAACCTTTCACTGCAACCCTCATCAGAATAAAATTCCAAGCAGGAGTCCACCCGTTTAGACACTCATTACTCACAACTTTAACGTTACATTTTTCTCAACTTACACAAGAAATTCTGAAAGGGCCGAAAGTCAGGGGCTCCTCGGCTAGCCTGGGAAAATACCGCTCACACTTTTTCTAAGCAGACAAGAACAGAGGTTAAGTTTGGCTGAGGGCAAAAACACCAGACAGAAGCTACAGCAGCCTTCACGCACAAACTTTGTGGTCTGAATTCATGTGACATGAAGAACTCAAGCAGATTAAAGATTAGAATTTAAAAATATATATACAAGCTGAATGAAAATATGGAAAATGACACATTTGTCTAATAAAGGTCAAATTTTGCTTGTAAAATCTTTCGTGACTTTTAAATTCTGATCTGCCTGACTGAGGAAGACGAACATCTTTTGTCTCGCTTTGTGCTGAATTACTCGTTTTAAAATACTGTCAGAATATAGTACAAGAAAATTAGACAAATTTTAAACACATCTACCTGATCTGTGAAAAAAAGTAAAAATGTTCAGCTCCTGAAATAAATTAGAATCGGCGACCAAAGGGTTGTACATAAAATAAAAAGGAAATAACAACAAAAGAGCCTAAAAACAAGCAGATAAACTGATCTGTAGAGGCTGTTTGTTCCACAGTTTAGGAGCAACAACTGAATGATTGTTAGATCTAAGAGGTCTGGAGGCTGCAGGAGGTCAGACGGACACACAGGAGCCGGTCCATTAAAGGCCTGAGCATGGTCTATCAGAACCGTCGAAATCCATTCTAACTGAGGTAGATGTGTGATGAAAATCGCCTCATTTTGTTCTCAGCCTCACGTCACTCGCCCCTCCGGGGCATAAGGGCAGGGACGAACTTTTCGCCCCCCTCAGCAGATGAAATGATTGTATGAATGGTCAGTGTGACCGTGCATCGACTGGTTGGTGCCTGATCAACTGTGCACGAGTCAGGGTCTCATCAGATTTTACGGAGACGCTCACGTCCTACAGGCCTGAACCCATCAAGAATAGAGCCTTCAATATCACAGACCATCAGGATGAAGGTCAATTCTGAGTCTGCTGAATCAATATAATTTAGCTGAATAAAAATATTTTTGCCTGGTTGTACACGCTTCAGCAAGACACGAGTATTTACAAGCTATCCAAGATGTCAGTCAGACTTTTTTTTTTGTATCTCCAGTAATCGTGGATCAATTGTAAATGGCTCAAGGTCTTGCAAACTGCTGTGAAAATGTATTGAAGCACGGAGAAGAAAGGCAAAAAAGAAAATGCACAAAGAAACGCCCGAAACATCCTCGTCAAGGATAAACAAATCTCAACACAACTATGAGGTATAAGTCTGCTGCAGCCTCAATGGAAATAAAAAAAAGAAGATACAAACGTGTGTGAAACATTTCGATCGATACAAGAAACAGCCTTACCCTTCCCATCTCAAATTCTCGACAAGCCATCACAATAACCTGCAGAGACACAAACAGGACGAACAGCAATTAATAGATACGCACTCAAGGTTGCATTTCCAAAAACACAGTTTAGTTTAATTTAGTTTTGTCTATTCAGCTGTAGCTTCAAACTGGGAAGATTTAAACTTCTTAACAGAAACATCAATAAGTACATATATAGAAATGATGAAAATATTTAAATACAAATCATAAGTATTACAAAAACCTTCTTTTTATCAGCACAGATGGAACTTTTCTGTCCTCATTAAAAGGTGTGATTTTTCCATATTATGACACATCTTTTGAATATTTTATTCTTGTGATCTTTTCTGACAGTATCAGAATACTATCTGTCTAAAAATCTATTTTTCTTTTTTTCCAAGTTTTATTTGTGTGCAGAATTCCCAACAAAATTAAATCTAACCCTTTTAATGATTAGACGCAATCTATCATAATTAACTTTATATAAAATAAATATTTATTCTTAGGGAATCTTATACGAAGGTAAGCATGTGTATTTAAATCTTTGGGTATATGAGTTTAAATGTAAATACGTATTGTCTTATTATTGGTACCAATACAAGCATTAATATTATTATTGTTATTATTATTATGTACTTGTACTCTTACAAAGTGCCCAGATACCTCACATACTGTAAATATATTTACACAGATGTGTGCATATAAGTAGATACATCTGCATACATTTTCTTCTTGCATACAGCCAAACACAGCTATTGAACAAATAGAAATATATGAATATGAAAATATATTAAATATGGAATTTATGAATGGATGGAGGCAGGATCAAATCCCTTTAGGATTATTGTTGCTTAAATGTTAATTTTGTGACTGGATAATAGATCAATCAGTCCCTCCTGCGTGGAGTTGTACTCACAGCTGTTTTGTGCTCCCAGTTCATCCTCCAGAAGTCAATGACCGTGTTCTGCAGCGGACCCTGAGTTGCAATGTAGGCATGTGGGCCGTCCACTCCCTGAACAAACACGTGACGCATTAATCTACATAAAGCACTTCAGTTTAAACAAATATTTACCAAAAAGTAGGAGAACGGAAAGAACATCACTTCCTACCTTGATGAAGTTCGCGTTGATGTAATCTGTGTCCTGATTGGTTGTTTTTAATGTCAATTTTACTCTACTGTGGTCAACTGAGGAGAAAAACACAAAAACAAACGCTTTAATAATTTAAACCCAGTAGACAAAGATAAAAAAACCAGTGTGATGCATAAAGTTAAATGAAAGAGCATTATTTGAATTTGTTCATCGGACATTTCAGTTTGTGAGTCCATCTGTTAAGGATAAACCAGTTCTTCCTTTGCCTTATCAGCTCATTCACTAAAAGCTTTAATACATGAATGAATAGATGGAAAAGGAGGATAAACATAAAAAAGTAGGACAGGTGTTGGGTCATTTAAGTGAGCCCGGGACAAGTTTAGTAACAACTCGCCGGGCACATGACCTGTTAACACAAATCAATGTTTATTCTTTTTCTTAATTCAATAAAATTCTTTTTTCATATACCCTTAGCACAAAAATGTGTTTATTTCTTTGTTGTAACGATGCTTCCTGACAATACATCTTATACCATTGGAAAGCCTGTTGATTACCCTTTTAAATGATGCTACATTTGTAAGGAACAAGCATTTGTGGGATGAGCAGTAGAGCTGAGTGTGTGGGTTGCGTACATGAAATATTTGCCAAATCTTTTCTGCCAAACAGCTTATATTAGTGTCACTACTGACTTGTTTTGAGCTTCTGGTACCCCCAGGTGCTGCCAGTCAGAAGCCTCGTTTAAGATTTATTGCCAAGAAGCATCGTTACATACATACAACATAAACAATCTACAAACACAAATGTCCTTACATTTTGGGCTAAATATATTTAACAAACACCTTTGCAGATACTTATTCTCATTGTCCCCAAACTGCCTGCCCTTTTTCTAATGATTTATTTTCCTTCTTTTTTTTGCAGCGTATGAGCTAATATCACTACAGATTAAATGTGGATTTGCTGAGTCAGGCAGTGACCTTTAAAGCTGAGCAGACAAATGCATGAAATTTTTAAAGCTGCTTCCCTTGCACGATGCAAGGTTGCATGGAAATTATACTTTGAAACGAATGTAGGAATCGAGACTCTCACAAAATGTTTATGTATTCTATCTAAAGACACGTGGCTTTAAGCTGAACCGCTCAAGACTCAAAGTGAGTCAGTGGCAGTGAACCAGATCTTACATGGCAGTATATCTTTATATCTGTTCTTCTTCACATTCTCCTCCCGCTCTCCTACGTTGGTCGGGTAGATCTTCTCTGTCCGGTACTTTGTTGATAGCCGCCGTAACCTCTAAAATAAACAACAGGGGGGAAATACTATAAGTAAGTTCATACAATTTGTTAGCAGCTATAAATACGTCAACTTAGAGTACAAAAAAAGGTTGCACAGGAGATGAATAACTTGAAACAGAACAAGATCTGCCAGTCAGACAGTTGATCAGCACCAGAACGACAGGAGGTAACCTCTAATCAACCAATTAGCGTCAGAGGTGGCTTCAGGGCTAAAAGTGAATTCCTTGGTCGGGTTAAACAACATTTAAGACGAATGAGATCAGCTGTTTGTTTATGATTTATGCATTCAAAGTCCAAAAAGTACCCCATTTTTTCAGCATCGCAGTCTCACAAACACTCCTCCTTTCTGCATGACACTGCACAAAGTTCAGTGCAGCCAAATCTAATAAAGGCTGACGCTGATGAAGACGCATTCAGTTAATGGAAAGAGAACAATTACATTGTGTCTCTGCTGACTAGCCGTCCTTAAAGCCAAAAATAGACTTAACGACAGCAGAGAAGAGACTATTTAGTCATGCACGTCACGCTCTCATTTCTTATCATTACAGATATATGTACACTACTTCAAGTAGTACATTACTTACTACTATTTAATCAATTTTACAGCTAAAGTTTAATCTATCGTTTAAACTATGGCATGCTAGGAATGCCAGTTTCATTTCTGAAAGCAATAATAACTATCAAAATAATTAATTTTTCAATGTTTATTTTTAATTTAATGCTTCTAACAGCTTCTACACCATTAAATGATTGTTTGGGGGTTAATTTAGCTCAAACTCGTCTAGGTTTTAGTAAAAACTGTGTTAGACAAGAGCAAATCTGATCTTAACCACGACGTTTACTTTAACGCTCCCTGCCGCTCGATTCTCACCCCCAAATTGACTCTGCCTCCGCCGACTCTCGCCCCGACAGGTTTTTAGTTGTGGTTTCTTTTCAGAAGACTGATTTTCTTTTCCTTTTTATTTATTTATTTGTACCTTTTTGCTTTGGACTTGGCGATTCTGATTTCATTGTTGTTCCTCTGATTCCATTTACATCCTCAACAGAAGTAAATTTACATTTTATAGAACATTTTTGTGAACCCTTTTAATGTGGTCCTTTTCTTTTCACAACTTCCCTGTGATCCCGAGCATCGTGGTAAATGTTTTTAAAGACTTCTCAGTTGAAAAAACTTCGGGAGACCTAAACAAAACCTGCTGCCAACTTTGATAACATCCACATGGAATCATTCTCAGAGGGCCTTTTATTCTGAAACGGTGCGAACACCAGGCGTGTCTGCACTTTTTTTATGCATCTCTCCCTCCTCCCCTCTGTCACTACCGAGTCTGAGAAAGTCAGCGTGGGCGTTCAGGCTTCTGAAGCCTCGTGTGAAAAATGGCCCCACCTCTCCTGATTGGCCCGAGTGCAGGCTTTTCCTCCCGTTACTGTAACACGGACATGTTCAGCACATCCTGATTTCCTGAGTTTGTCATTCTGAACACCTACTTCCTGTTCTCATTTCATCTTTGGAGCAGGACTATTTTACACGCAGACATCATAGTGACTTTCCCCAGCGTTTGTTTGTTAGCAAAATATCTCATGAACCACTGAACGAATTTTAATTGAACTTGCAGTAATCACTGGATGTGCAACTACAACTAATGAACTTTTGGAGTCAACCTAATTCAAGATGAACGTCCCAGCTAAACTAGCTGCTAAACCCAGCTAAAGCTAAACTAAAGCTTTTATAACCAAGTCATTTTTACAAACACTGAAGTGAAATTTGCTGTGGTAGTCGCTGAGAGTTATTCACAAAACATACTCAAGAGTACGATGTCTTGCAATAACAGAAGATTGCGCGAAAAGTCGTTTTAAAAGAAGACGTTTCTCAAAAGATGTCAGTCTAAAACTGAATTAAATGTGACGGGCGACATGCATTTATTTAAGAAATGGCAAGCCTTTCGGTTTTGTTAAAAGACAAATTCCACAAACAACAAAAAACAAATATTTAGAACATCTAATTTCACCTCAACTTAAAGTTTTTAAATTTTTCAAGTTAAGAGTTACAGTAAAAGCAAACAGTCTCCCCCGACACGCCACGATATTTATTAAACAACAAGCAGAAGCGATCAGTAACCGAGGGAGAGGAAGGAGTTCGAGACCAGAGACCGTGGGCGGCGGCACATCTGTGCATGTGTGTTCATTTATGTCAGAGTGTGTGGTAATAGCATCATGGCTCCTCGGGCCTCATGTGAATTACATCTTCAACAGAACTCTGCTTCTGTGCTGGGCCGCAGCCCGGGAAGGTCCACAGACAGAAACACGCAAAAGAGCAGAAAAGTCAATGAAGACGAGTCGACTTTTATTAAAACGGATCACTTTGTTTGAAACAAACTGGAGAAAATAGGTGAATTTTCCCAATTAAAACTTAGCAGTAGATTAAAACAACTTCTCAATGTTAGAACTTCCATAATATCACAAATATAATCATTAAATGATGCTGCAGGATATGCCTAAAGATCATCCTCGTGACAAATTCAATGTGTTCTATATATCCTGATGAACTACTTGGACTTTAATAAATAAATATAATTCAGTATTATATCATTTTGGCCCATTTTATGGACTCATTGCCATTAATGGCAACTAGGGATTCTTAAATTAATTGTTTAATAGTCTTCAAATATTCCAGCCACTCCTCATCCAGCAAATTCTGGCAGTAAAGCTGAGCTCACCCATGACCATAGTTTCCATATTAGAAGACTTTCAAAATAAACTACAATGGCAGAAATGCATTTAGGCGCACCAAGTTGTTTATTTATTTTATTCTTTCTGTCATGGTGGTTGTTTGCTAAAGAGAGCACACTAACTAGACAAGAACGGCTGGGAAACAACTTGGCGTGTCAATAAAAACAATGAATATTAAAAATATCAAAATAAATAAATTACTTTTAGATGATAAAACACTAAAGCAGAAGTTTTGTGAGGATTGTGGTGACAGCAGTGAGAACTTCATGAGGTTCATGACATTTTATCCTTTCAGCTACATTGCAATTGTTATGTTTTTCTACATTTCTGCAGCCTTACTACAAATTTAATCAACTTGCAAAAGATTCTGCTAATAATAAAGAGTACTCTGCTCAAAAAACAAGTCTAACGCTACAATCACGCTGCAGGCAAAAGTGACCCAAACCTGATTTTATTTTTTTTAACCATAAAAGACATGTTGAATTTCTTTGACAGTGTGAATGTGACAAATCCCTTTCTTTTTTTTTTCAAATCCAACCCAGTTTTTTTCATATGTGGTATGCGGTGTGTGTATGAATTTGTCAACAACCTCAGAAGCGATAGATCCGTATTTTCTTCTGTAAACGCAGCGTGCTGCGCCTTCTGGTCGCTTCAGGGTCGTAAAATGTTCCCAACGGAGTTTGGTGGCGGTTGCATTTAAACTATAATGTGAATGATCATGTAAAAAAAATGTTAGAAATGAGCAATAAATTTGCGGTGTGAGTGCAGTTTTACTTGGTGGAAACACTGTTTATCTTTGTTGAGTGAAAGAAAAATGCGAGTCTCTCTGGAGAAAATAGATTAGTCCTGTTGTCTTTAATTTACACAATTCAAACGATCTTCTGTTTGTTAACAGATGTCCTTTAAAAGAAACATCAGTAATAATCTATCTTTTGCCTTTGGCTTCTGAAAAAGCAATTTATCAGCGGCAGATGTCACAAATTAAATTTCTAGACCCCGTGGAACAGGAGAAAAATATGTCAAATGTGTTTTTAATTCCAGCACCATGTGATTCTAGGGAAAACATCGGCCTGGA
>JAVKLF010000053.1:8515798-8532878 GCA_034783495.1 Millerichthys robustus
TATATATTTCACACTTCCAAGAAATAAAATCAGTAATTTTAATAGGAATAATACAGGTGAATTTTGTGCATATTTTTCGATGAGTGTAATAAAATTGCAATTCACTGAATTCAATGATAATGCAATAAAATTTAGCAAAAAACAGTGAAACGTTATGACATTTTGCCAAAATTAATATTTACTGCATAAATGCAGTGTGAATGCTGAGTGCTGAATTACTTTGCTGAAATTAGTTGAGTAGTATATTGCTAAGTATGTAAGTAAAGTAAAAAAAAAAAAAGAGCAAACCATGGGCTAAAATCCACAAAACTGTTCCTAAAGGTTAAAATTAGCAAAACTGTTGTTAAATGCTGACATTTCAAAACAGGAAAACGTAACAACTTTGCATTCCAGTAGCAATGGAACGTTTCCCATATGTACACAATTTACAACGATATTTGGATTTGCTTTGTTGAAAGTCTGGTTCACCTAAATGTGGCATCACTCACAAAAAACAAGGAGACTGGGGTTCTGTATAAAGCTGTTGGGACATGAGAATTCAATAGACTCCTATGCCTGATCATCTGTTCTCCAATAAACAAACACACAGAGGGTAAAAGGGAATGGAGCTACTTTGTTTTCCTTTAGTTCTCCCAGCGACAGTAAACAAACCCATCTATTCACTGTAAGAGCGAGGAGAGGAGACGCTGCTGCTCTGCCAGCAGGCTTTTTACTCACACAAGCCGCCTTTTGTTGGTCCAGCCTTTAAACGTATTTGCTCGTCACATCGGGACATATTCAGTGTTTTCTTTCCTGTAGTTTTTTTCCTCAGCACCTCAGTTCCTAAACTAATTAGGCAGAAGAGTTTTCAGTCCTACTGTTGAGAGAAATTACTTTTTCTAATCACAACACGAACCTAACTGGCCTCAGCGGGATGCTGAAAGGGTTTTAAAGTTGTCTGTGTGTCTCAGATCCCTTAAATACGATTGCGTGCTGTAGAATTTCACAAAACAAGCAACGAATCAAAAATAAATGTAAAACTAAAACAGGAGGACAACCAAAATATGAAAGCATTCTTTGTTGAAGCACATTGACGAATGATTCCTTTTCTCCTCAGCTCCAGCTCTGGTTACTCTGTATTGTATTTGACACTGACCTTTGACCTCCGTGTAGGAAAAGAAAGACCAGAGGTTCAGGATATCACAACAAGGATCAGTTACATATCATATTTTTATCCCCATCTCCCTCTTGAATTGATTTTTTTTCATCTGTCCTTCCCACTTTCACCACAGACATAAATCCCACTCATTGTCCTCTCCACTCCCTCCTTTTATCTGTTTGTCTCCTTTTACCCCCCCACCACCACGCACACCCATTCTCCTCCTATCTTTCTGGAATGTGCCATTCAGAAGCAGCTGAGCGAAGGAATGTTGCTGTAACAAGCCCGTACACAACCCCGATTTAGGGAGGATCCTCGCGCAGAAAATCCTTGCGTTGTCCTCGCTGAAGCATAAAAACTCCCCCTTCTGCGCGCTCTCTCCGTGTTCTGTTTTTTTCCACGCGCGTGCCCTCCGGAGAGCGTGACGACGCACGTTTGAGAGCTGGCCTTGAACACGGAACCGGAGTCTACCTGCTGTAGTAATGTTTTTGGGTGAAAAAGTTCGCCCCGAGGGTGCAGGAATGACTCATGGGAGGTTGCACAATATCGCCATGCACCTCCTTTTACTGGGTGCTGCCACTGACGACCGAGAGGCTATCGTTCTTTTGAAAGTTAACAATCAGCCAACAGTACCTGACACGCTGTTAGCGCCATAAAGTTTTCAACTTGCTTCCATTAATCACTGAACAATCCATCCATCATTTACCAGGAGGTCAGGTCACAGAGGCAACAGGTCCAGGACAGAAACCCCGACATCCTCCTCCCTCAGGTCCTCCTTGAGGATCCAAAGGTTTTTCCTGGCAATATATTCCCTCCAGTGAGTTCTGGTCCTGCCCTGGGGTCTCTGCCCACTGGGACATGCCTAGAAAACTGTCAAAGGAAGGCGTCCACAGCACGTTACCTAAGATCAACAAATCTATTAAATCTGGTTCAAGAACAATTAAGACAAGCAATCTGGTTCTTTAAGCGCTGATTCAGCATTCTTACATTTGTTCTTCTGTTTTTACATACGTATTATTTTAATCCTACTTTTTGTGCTGCTTTTAGCTTCCATTCTGGTACTTTTAGTTAACCTTTTGCTCATTTTAGCGATTAGATAGTCAAATAATTTTACTTTTCGCTAACGATTTGCTGCATTTCAGCATGAAGCTAGGTGTTTGCTATGTTTTAGCATTTAGCTGGTGCTTTGGTACTTTTAGCAACCACATGGCTAAATTTAGCTAGTTTAGCAATTTTTAGCTTTTATCTAGAACCTTTTGTTCCACATTAGCTTGTAGCTGATGTTCTGCTTCTTTTAGCTCTAAAAATCAATTTCAGCAGTCATTCAGGACTCAGCATTCCTACTATAATTTAGCCAAAAAATGCAGTTTCTCTTGTTTTTTTTAACTTATCAGTGAAAAATAAGCAACTGCAAAAAAAGTGTTGTTTTTTTTTTAAAGTAAGCCAAGAACAAAAATATCTGCATGTTTGACATTTTTCGGGCAGACTTTGTGAGTTTATCAAGTTTTTTAAATCTGTGTATACTACACTTGAAAAACAGAATCCGAGAGATTTTTATCTACGTGCGCCTAGACTGGGAACTCTTCTTTAGGTTGTGTCATGTTTTTCAATTTCAGATCCAGTCAAACTCCCGTCAAAGTAGTTTATAAACTAGTGAGAGCTGTTTACAACTCTGCTGTAGTACTTTTTTAGCCAAGACAGCAAATAATTGTAATTTAGCTCTGATTGGAACATATTGATGCAGATAAACAAATAAAAGTACAACAGTATTCACTAAAATAGCTCCTCCCTGTACCTCGCTGCATCACTTCGCTGTAAAAACCCAGTTAAAGAGAGAAACATCCAGACCCTCAGATCTGTGTGGTTTTCTGAGTCTAGAACGAGGAGCCATGACCCCCAAGAAGAAAATAAAAATATCCTGCCTGGACGGGACACTTACATGATACCACATCCACGTCCTCCTGTCATGCTGACAGCTGGCATCTGTGCGTGGATGAAGAAATTATGAGTTAGTCTCAACACAAAACACAGCTGACTAGATTGTTCTGCAAGACGTCCCCTGTAGGTACAAGAATTATAAAACTTAAATTAAAATCTGTTCACCGTTTTTGGATCAATGTTGTTTAAGGTCATCCTGAGAGACAGAGATTAAATGAATATATCAGTCTGGTCTGGGTTAACTTGATTAAGGTTGGATTTTTTTATCTCGATTTGAGTGTGAGGTGTGTGTCTGTGTGTTTACAGTGGATTTAGCGGTATTGTGGGTGATGTGGCGCTGTGGTTGTGTACGGGAGCGTATTCTTGAATGCAGCAACACCCTCAATGTGGCTGGTTCCAGAGCAGCTTGCAGCCAGTAAGTCTCCAGTTACACACACATGCACACACACACACACACACACACACACACACACTGTGTACCATCTCTATTACTTCAAAAGACACGGACTTCCAATGATAATAACTACTAATGTAACCCTTACCTCACGGTGAGCAAACATTTAACTGTTAATTTATGAACAATTTGTCCCCAAAGACCATAATTTATTCACACAACAAGGTTTATGTCATCACAACATAAGTAACACACACACACACACACACACACACACGTGTTGACGTGCAGCCAGGCACCAGTGGTTGGATGCTGTCAGATTTAGATGTGTAATTACTGTTATAAATTTGGAGAACCACACATTTGCAAACGTATGTGTTTGTCCCTGTGTCTGTGCGAAACGTTTCACCCCAAAATACTCCCACAGACACACAAACACGTACGTGTGTGTAACATGTTCATGGCCGTGACAGGTAGGTCGTGTTTCTGCTTGTACACTGATACATCGCTGGCGCGGTCTAAATACAGCACGCAAGTCTCGCATCTCATTTTACGAATCAATCAATAAGGGGTTGAAAACGCTGGCTCAAGAACACTTGAATGTCAACCGGGAGATCTCTTTATTTCCTGGTCTTATGGCGCCATCTAGTGGCAAACGGGGAGAGTGTCTTTAATCTAGAAGTCCAGTTTTGTAAAATGAGTGTATTTTGAGAAATACCATGAAGAATAACATCAAATAAGAGCTGTAAAAATACTGTCAGAATCCTGAGTGATGAGTGAATTTGCTGATGAAGCTAAAACTGAGCAGAACAGAAGCTAAAGTGAACAGAACACAATCTAAAAGCAGCAGAACAGTAGCTAAAGGTTAAAGCAAGCTGTGGCAAAAAGATAAAAGCAGTCAAACAGAAACAAACCAAATATTGATTTCCTTCACCTTTTCCAAGCAGCGATGCAGGAACCTCTCTCTGAACAGAACGGCTCCAGGTGGGAGGCGAACCCACAGCCTCCTCACGCTGAAGCAACCGCTCTAACCACCGGACCACCGGGACACACTGAAAAACAGCCTCTTAAATATAAAATTAGAAATTCAGTAGAGAAAGGCAAAATAATAGTTGACAGCTAATAAAAGACAAAACAAAGCATGTTGGACAAATTAATTTAAAAAGGAATTAAGGAGATCTCAGAGCACTTTTGAGAGTACTGTATTTTAAAAAGTATAAAAGCTAGAAATACTTTCAGTTGAATTACACTATTTCTAATCCAGATAAGTGTTGAATAAATTAATGTGAATAGTTAAAACAGCACAAAGTGTGTAAAAGTGGTGTTACTGTAAACTATATAATAATGGAACTTTCTAATCCTAACCCAATATTTTTTTAAGTACTGTAAAACCATGTAAGTAAACAAATCAATAAAAAAACACTAAAATGTAAAGCTAGCATAAAACACAATATGGGCAACATTTACAAAATAAATCCACAATTAATCAGACATTTCAGGATTCTTTTAATGAATATGAAAGAATTTCGACACGTTTGTGGCACAAATGCACTTTGACTGGTTTTCAAAACTGAACACAGAAAGAAAAAAAAGTATTAAAAAAAACTTTTATAATACACACAAATATGTTACTTAAATAAACAAAATTCCAGACTCAAAGTTAACCCACACTTGAGAACAGAATGATTTAAATAACCTGACTTTAAACACAGAGGGCTAACGTTTTTATAAACAAGTGCAAATGCGTACAATTTAGCAAGAAAACTTAAAAACAAACAAACCAACAAAAAAACAAGTCCATAATTGTATTTCTACTCACATGTGCTTTGAATCAGTCACTTTCAGTTCAAGTAAAAATGTTTTACTACAAAAAACATGTTCTCATGATGGTTTTATTGATTTTCACTCATTATTTTTTTGTTCCTCGAATCCTGAGCGTCCTGAGTCATGGCTCTGATTTTAATAATCCCAGGACACTGGAGGAGAAACGCACACTCTCACACACACAAACACACACACACACACACAGGTTCAGGCCTTTCTTCATCTCTAGGACTTCATCTCTGAAGAATGTAAAAGTATTTCATTTTGTACAAAGAGCTCAAACAACTCATATTTCCCTTTCAGGTACAGCAGTAAATATTGGAACTTTGAAACCTTTGTTCATCTCACTGATCCTCGTTTGGTTGCCGGCTGCCGAGTCGTCGTGAAGACTTGTGACTTTACGACTCTGGATCGGACGAGAATATTTAGAAACCAAAACAGGATCGTGAATAACGGAAAACAAAACCTACATGTAAGAGACACAGCATGCCAGAGTTGTGAATTTAGGCTACGTTAACGCTTCAGATCTTAATGCTTAAATCTGATTTTTATTTTTTTGCTCAGATCTGATTTCTTTTAGCGAGATTGTTGACTCCAGCGTGAACAGTTCCCCGCCCTGAAGCGACCTGTGTGTATAGAAGACGAGCTGTCACGTGCAACACACTGTTTACAGAAGTAACGAACGCTAAACCAGTGGATTCTGAAGTTGTGCAATCTGTTTTGTCCAATGATACATCCAATCAATACATGGGTATAACCACGAGTATCACGTTGGTGTAAAGTCCCACTCATCCAGGATATGACACATGTAGAAAGTTTAAATAAAGATGAAGAATTTGGACTCATATTACGTAGTTAAAGACATGCAGAGTTCCAAGCTTTAAATAGTATGTTGTATCGATAATATTAATATGAATAATATTTATCTAAAAGTCGAATGAAATGAGACATGACCATTCAGACTGCCGTCATTTTGAAAAACTTCAGATACATGTCTGATTCAACGACCAGGGTTGGATTAAAAACAAATCTGATTTGTTCAATCAGACAAAAAACTAAAAAGACAGATATGGGTCATACATGGGCAAAAAAACACAAACAAATCAAAAAAACTCCTAAAATCGTCTTCTCTTGGCCTGAAGTGGTTCATGACATGATATTTTGCTAACAGACTGGCGTGATCTGTTAGCACTCAAGAGTCTGACAGACGTTCATTTTTCTGCACAACCATGACTTCATTTACTCCAAAAATTAAAAAAGTTATTTTATTTTACACACAACTGCTCCAGAAACAAAAGTTATTCAAGAAGCAACATCATACGTTGAAACGAACACTTTTACACTTTGAGATGTAAAATTGTAACAATAAATTCATGTTTATCTCAGTCTAACAATAACTAGCACATGGTTACAGTGGTTATATAACAATGAATGAATGACTCTTACCTGTGACTTCAGGTGTGTCATCAGCCAGGGATTCAGAGTTCATAACATACTTGTTGCCAAATATCTGCAACATCTGGTCAAAAAACTTGCACTCCTGTTTCTCCCCTCTGAAAATATGACACAACATTAGAAGAAAAAAATCTGCCCCAATAAAAACAGTAACAAAACCAAAATGAGATGCTTTTATTCGTGAAGGACTGGGCTTACTGTCGTCCTTCCAGGAAGTGTTTGAAGTTGGCCCTCAGCCTCTTTATCCTGGACTGGCACTGCTCAGACGTGCGCAGGTAGCCCTGGCTGGTCATCGCCCGAGAGATCTGCTTGTAGATGTGTTTGTTCTTGCCGCTGCTCTTCAGATTCTCCTGGATCTCCTCGCTCCCCCAGATGTCCAGGAGGGTCTGGGTCTCTCTGTCGCCCCAGGCCAGTTTGGAGCTGTCAGCCATCAGCTGGTTGCCTGACGTGTTTGAACCTGATGGTTAGAAACATGACATCTTTAAACATCTGTCTGGTCGGCTTTGAAGAACATTTTAAGCCAGTGAAGTTTAACAACAACAAAAAAAATACTATTTTGTGTACAACAACCTTTCACTTGGTTCAGTTCAGAAGCACTGTCATCGTCTTCAACTCCAAGTGACGTTTCGGCAACAGAGTCGTCCCCTTTTGGCTCCTTCCTGAAGATCTTATCCATCTCGTTAAAGAATTTAAATTCCGCCCTGAAATTGAAGGATGGATAACTTAAAACCAAATACATCTCATTGTTTTTAACAACACAAAGCAACTTTAAACCGATGATTCATGAAACAAAAAAGTACTTATAATGAACCTACAAGAAAAGATTCCTGGTGCACATAAAACACGTGTACAGGATAAATAAAAATGACAGTTTTGTCACTGACTTTTCGTGGACAAAGCCGTATTTTAAGCGCTTTATGCGAGTGTAGCACTGCTCGGTGGTCCGTATGAACCCGTGGTCACCCATCTTCTCTGAGATGTAATCGAACACGTGTCGGTTTTTCAGGCAGCCCCTCAGGGTGAGCTGCACGTCGTCTTCACCCCAGATCTCCAGCAGCCTGCGAGTCTCCAGGTCCGACCAGGGCATCTTTCTGCTCATGTCGGTCAGGAGGTGGCTGGTTGAGGGCTGCTCAACTAAAACAGGAAACGAGAGCTTTGAATAAAGGATGACGCGGCGTCCTGCAAGAATTAATTCCAACAGATTTAAACCTACATAAGAGAGGATCAGCATCCAAGATGCCGTCTAATGTGGCGTCAGCTGCAGAGCTGTCGGCATCGGTAAACATCAAGTCATCGCCGAGCACCGGGGCAAGAAGGTTAAAGTATCGAAACGCCGTAGGTCGCCCGCCATCTCTGGAAAACACCAACTCTTAGACAGCAGAAAAGACGAACACAGTCTGCTAATAATTATCTCTGTTGTTAAATTAACCTCCGGTTGTTGCAGTGTCGTCTGTACGTCTTCTTCAGCCGTTTGATCCGAGTCTGACACTGCTCGGCGGTCCTCAGGTAGCCCAGTGAGGACATTTTCTCCGCAATCTCTGCAAATATGTGCCCATTACGGACGCAGGTCTTCAGGCTGTGCTGCACGTCGTCAGCAGCCCACACCTCGACGAGCGCCATCGTCTCCTCCTCCGTCCACGGTGCGTTCAGGCCGTCCATAACTCCTGCCGGGGGGGGCGCAACCAAAACATCAAGTTAGAGGATGATGTGAGCCTTCGAGAATGGTGGAAACGCCTAAAATATCTGAACTGTACCTGAATCCAGGTCAGGCTGCTCGTCCTGTTCATCATTCTCATCCATAGAAGTTGCCTCCTGTCCCAGGATTTCTTCCAGCTGGTGGTAGAACTTATAATCTACTTTTCTTCCACATCTAGAAAGAGTGAAAGTGTTGCTTATTTTGGATTAAAGAAGGGGAATAAGATTTTTTTTTAAAAAAGAAAGAGTGAGCTCACTTTTTCCTGTCATAGCACTGCTGGAAGTTGGTCCTCAAAGACTTGACTTTCGAGCGGCACTGCTCAGGGGTTTTGGAGAAGCCGAGGTCGTACAGCCGCTCGGAGATCTCGGTGTAAACGTGACCGTTGTGGACGAAACCACCGAGTGCCTTCTGAACGTCTTCCTCGCCCCAGATCTCAAGAAGCGCCAACGTCTCCTCTTCTGACCACGAGCCAGTCGCTTCTGTCTCTGCTGACTCTTGGGTTTCTGCGTCTAACAAAGACAAAGTACTTCAGGATGTAGCAATTCTTTTGCAGATATATGAAATTTTATTCTACTTAAAGTACTGGAAACATTTTAAAACATCCACTATAGCGTGCACTGGATTATTTTCAAACAATTTCATTTTGAAAAACACATTATAAAAATTAAAAATTACAGTATAATCATCAAATAAAAGTTCATACAGTAATTATTACACCGGCTATGTGCTAAAATCTTTTAGTTTTAAATTGCAAAGACAGTTGGTTTACCAGTTTCAGTTACTGACTCTTGGTTGGAGTCTTCGGATATTTCAATAGAGTCCGTCACCACGGTGGACGACGTTGACGGCTGCTTTTCCAGAATTTGTTCCAGCAGATCGTAGAATTTAAAGTCGACTCGATCCGTCCCTGATAAACTGTGGAAGTCAAAGCTAGAGGAATGAGCGCGCACACGCAAGCAACAAAGGTAAAAAGCTAATGTTTTTACCTCATGTTTTCTTTACACTGGCGATAGTTAGATTTCAGTCGTTTGATCCTGGTGTGGCACTGCTCGGGGGTGCGGGTGTAACCGTTAGCGTTGAGTTTCTCAGACACTTCGCTGAAGATGTGACCGTTGTGCGGGTAGCGCTTCAAACCCTGCTGGACCTAAACGTAGGTGAAATTTAAAGCTCACAATCCCAGCTTCACATCCTAAACAAAAAGGGTCATTAAACAACAGTTTCAGACCCATAAATATTATTTTTTGTACCTGAGTGTCTCCCCATATCTCCAGGAGGATGATGGTCTCTTTGTCGGACCACGGCACCTTCTTTCGGTCTTCCTGAACCCCCACAGAGGACTCTGGAGACGGAAGGAAAACCATAAATAATATAAATATTTTCAGTGTTTTATTGATTGCATGTCTACGGCTCCTTCCAGTGGCTAAAAGGTCAGCACCAGGACAGAAATCATTAATAAATAAAGACATATCACACTGTGCCGATATGAAAAATGCAGAAACAATGTGAAAAAAGTCCAACCTTGCAGTTCACATAAAAGTTGAAAAGGGTTAGAAAATAGCCAGGTGTGGTCAGAAAAAAGAAGTAGTTCAGAGGATTATTGGTCAGTCCATCATTCAACAGAGATTATTCACATGTGCAAAATGTTTATGACAGAAAGCAGGTCAGAACTGTGGAACGCTCAAAATGAAACACCAAGAGAGGGTCCTTAGATAATCTCCAGATATCAGTTTACATTCACAATTATGGCTTACTAAATATTTTCTTCATACTCGTTACAAACAATAAAAACAAGAATAATAAATGGGTAAAAATAAATGGTTTTGTGGAATGAACAGTATTGTCATTACACTCTTCTTTAAAAGGTTGTATTAAGAATTTCTGTATATTTTAAAAAGCAATCGATGGGGTCACAAGCATTTGTCGTGATCATTTTGTGGGTCAGAAGCTAAAATGTTTGAGAACCGCTGTGTTAAAAGATAGTATAGCTCGTCTGATGAGGTTGAAAGACAAAAGATTTTCTGATACTTCACCCATGTCCTGGTGACTGTAGGGAGGAAAGTCTTCTGCCTCGAGTGACATCTCATCCAACTGCATTAACGACTCGAAGTCCTTCACTAAAATTCTTCCCAACTCGTTGTAAAACTTGCACCTCACTTGCTCTTGTCCTTTAAGACTACGGTACAGAAACAAGAAAAGAGTTAAATAATAAATAATGTGACAAATTCCCACAACTTCCTGTCATCTGTTCTTATGTGAGCCACCCATACTTGTTTTGGTAGCACTGCCTGAAGCTGGATTTGAGTCTCTTCAGCCTCGTCTGGCACTGCTCGGGCGTTCGGGAGAAGCCCAGGGAGGCCAGCTGGCCGGATATGGGGTTAAAAATGTGTCCGGTTCTGTTCACTCCTCTCAGATCCAGCTGCATTTTGTCTGCTCCCCAAATATTGATGAGGGCCAAAGTCTCCAAGTCTGTCCACGGCACACTTCTAGTTCCTTAAGAAATACAATTTGAATCGCATGATTTAGTCACTATTTAGTCATTATTTGACTAAATTTTAGTCAAATAATGACTCAGCAGGAATCTTTCATAGGAATAAAGTAAACATAAACCAAGAAAACAGAAAAGAGATCTTTTCATCTCAACGTTTACCAGTTTCCAGTTGGCCCGTCTGGCTGATAAACTGTAAGTTCTCATCGCCGTCTTGGGACTCGTCTTCATCCACGACTTCCTCCACATCGTAGCTTACCTCAGCAGCGCTCAAAGAGGCCGAGGAGCTAAGAATCTGCTCCAGCTTTGAATAAAATTTATGATCTTGCCTCGAGGTGCCCCTAGTGGTAGATCAAAAAGAAAAATCATATTTTTAATCCAGATTACTCAAATTTTCTTCATTACTTCCCAGAGGAATGTTACCTGTTGCTCCTGCGGAAGCATTTCTTCAGCCGTTTGATCCTCGTCTGGCACTGCTCCACGGTTCTCATGTGGCCCCTCTCAGCCATCTTCTGCGCAATCTGAGTGAAAATGTGTCGGTTTTTCAAGCAGCCCTTTAACGCTCGCTGCACCGAGTCCTTCCCCCAGATGTCAAGCAGCTGGAGGGTCTCCTCGTCAGACCAGGGAACCTTCGAGTCCATCGCAACCGGCAAAGCACGTTCCTGAGAGTCTGCGATTAGACGCGAAGCGTTGGTAGAAATAAATGTGACAAATAGAAGCAAAACCAATAAAAAGGAACTGATCCATAAATAAGAAGCACAAACCTGTATATTCTCCCCATATGGAGATTAGAGGAGATTCATTTGAATTTTCACCATCTACTGAGGAATCCCTGCAGAGATAAAAACCCAAATTATCTGTAAATCAGACTTATTGCAGTTTTTATGTTGGCTAAGGTTGATTAGTCGCGGCAGCCATCTTCAATTTACTCCAAAATTTAACCTGTTGTATATTTAGCTAACTAGTATTGAAGTATTAGAGAAAAGGTTTTGTACGTTGAGTGGAAAAAATGAACAGAACTAGATGAACTGAAGTAACAGAAACTCACGACCGGACATCTTTGTGTGTAAGAAATACAGTTTGTGCGCGTCTTACAAGACAGCTGACGCCTCCACACGTTTCTTTGCAGGAACTTCCACACCGCCGTTCCGCTTCCTCTTCCTCAGCCTCCGAGGTGCCGATAAGCTCAGGTTGCTCTCCTCTGAATCGGTGTCCGCGGCCTCGTTGGAGACGGTCAGGTCTATGGTTTCGTTACGCGGCTGCGTCGAGTTCTGCGCGCTTCGGTCCTGAGAGACGCGGGCGCCTCTACTCCGCACCGGCCTGCTGCCGGAGTCCCTCTCTTCCCTCTGCCTTTGCCTCGCTGAGTCAGAACTCCGTGTGCTCGACCTTTCTGGGTCACTGATGGGAGCGCTGGAGGGTTCTGGAGGGTTCGAGTCTTTGGAGGCCGGTGAGCAGGACACCATGTCCAGGGCAGGTCTGGACCCAGGAGGGAGCGAGAGGGAGGAGAGGATGCAGTTGTCCATCGGTAATAATCTTGAATCTGTGGTTGACAGTAAAAACTTACTCCTGGGAAAGTAAGTCAATTATATCATAACTGTGCTTTTATAGCGTGTCCTTATATTGGCCTTGAAACAAACAACAATAAATAAATAAATAAACAAACTGTGTAACTTGAATAGAAAAACATTCTATTAGAAAAGAAGGATTTGGAGGATTTTTGAATGGAGTTACAAAAACATTACAACTTGACAAAAAGACCTTGAGATTTTGCCAAAAGACAAAAACATCTATTTTACCCTTTGGAAACATTTCTTTACAGCGTTAACTACAAACATCTACAGTCACAATGAGCCTTGGGCACCTTTTTCTTCAAAATGGCCGAGGTTTCTGTGGTGATCGAGCACAGCCTTCATGTCCTCAGGTGAGAAAAATGATCGTAAGGAGTCTTGTAGAAACGACGGAGCGTCTGTGAGCAAAGCTGCCAACTGAGAAGAGAGAGCGAAAGTTACCACCTTTATTGTGTTTTTTATTATTCTAGTTTATTAGATAAAAAATAAGTGACTTCAGAGGAGGAGGAGCTCCAGACTATCATGCCTAATGATAGAAACCCTATTCGTGCAATCGTTATGACAACGCTTGTTGGGGTTAAACACGCTTTCTAAATTTGTTAAAACTTAGTTTCTTCACTCATGAAGGAGAAAGACTCTGTAACCGATTAAATATCTTATAATTATTTACGGTGGGTGGAAAACATTTAGCATTTGAAAAAAATACTAATATTACTTCTTATCCCTTATTCACTGCAACTAACAGGTGAGGATTGCAAACACAATTAATTGATGTTCACCTAACTATCGCCCATCTCAAATAAACAAACTTTTAGCTCTTTTTATTATGAAGATTTGTTTATTGTTTAGTAAATGTAGCTTTTTTCATATTTCTTATGGCGTGTGTTTGGTAGGGTTAGGGTTTCTCTCCGGTGGTTCTGTTTTTAAAAGAAGAGAGGGTCTATTGGGAGACTGTGGCAGATCTACACCCAGTTACCCCTCCTCCTTCCATCACCTGAGCCCCTCTGCTGAGCCTTTGAGTCTTCAGGAACCATTAAAACGCTCCTCAGTTTCAAACAAAATTCCTCTTTGAGACATAAGACATTAAATTTGAGTTATTATTATCATTACTGTAAGGGCAACAAAAACAACCTACCAGCAACAAGAACAAGAAAGGCCACCGATGCAATTTAGCTGTTTGTTTATCAGGTAAGTTGGTGTTTTTTAGCTTAAGAGTTGAAAAGACTCAGCACCTGCGTGAAGTCCGGGACCGGCAGCAGCTCCTCCAGTCGGGATATAAACTCCCACACCAGCATCTCCAGGGCCGCGTCATACTTTGGGCCAAAGTATACGGGGAAGATTTCCTGCAAAAGAGGACAGACAGGCAAACACAGCTGCATTAATGATTCTGAGAGGTGCCGTTACCTAAATAATAATTTTAATTAAGTCTCATGACAGTGTTAATACTGAAGACAAAGAAAAAACTATTTTCCTGCAATGTGTCCTAAAATCTGCTGTCAAAGGGAAGAAAGACGCATCACAAATGACTAAACTGTTTCATCTCGAAGGTAGAAGCAATCTCAAAATCAAATCCCATTCAGGGTTCTACATGCAGACTCATTTTCCACAGAGGAAAGGCCGAACTGTAACCGCTGACACTTGTTATCCGTTTCAGAGCTGCAGCTGTTGAAAGTGCTGGATGATGGCAGGATGCTGCAGGTGGCTGAATTCAGGAAAGTCTCGGTTTTGTTTTGGATTAACTGAAGTAATTTTAATTTCAGTCGGTCTGCTGATGGTTGTTGCTCTTCTAGCCTAAACTAAGGCTTCAGTCTGACTTTAAAAACGTGACTGCAACGCTTGATGCTTCAGGAAACCATGCACCGAACTGCAAGATGATACGGAGGCCATCTTTTCGCCCTGTGCTACTGTCAGTTTTAGTGTTCAATTTCTGCATGATTCCTCTAAACTCAACATCATGGTCGCACTAATAAGCGTGTTCGGGATAATCTGTGTTTTCAAGCTTAATGCAGCCATTAAGAAAAGGTCATTTAGAGCAGCAAAGTGACTCAGACAGTCAGCAACGCAAACACACGCGGGCTGTGGAATCCAAACCATGACTGATTGGTATTAAGTGACCCGAAGCGTGTCGAGAACACAATTATACCATCAGCAGCCTTAATGTGCCGCTGAAGCCAATTTTCTGAGCGTACCGTCAATACACTTCATCAGGAACTGAGATTCGTCAGACCAAGCTCCACTGTTTGGAGCTTTTAGCAGTTCAAGTTTGTTAAACCTGCAGAAGAACTCCTTATCTGATAAATCCTGTAGTAATAGTTGGCTTGGATTTTCTTTTGATGTTGTATATGCCCTGAGATGACTTGTGTTGTTCATTAGCACTATATAAATATTGAAAATTAAACTGTCTTACTTGGAAAAAATATGTTCTCTCTGAAGGATCTTCCAGTAACGAATGCACCAGCTCCACAAAGTTCACTTCAGACTCCTCCACTTGGTTTATTGTCACCTGTTAAACCAAACAAAAATGGATTTTTCCAGTTCTGACTCCACCGAACAGAGGAAGCAGTTTGTTTGCCAGGCTACAGTGGACTCACGTGGTGATCCTTGACGGTGCTGACAGGAGCTTTTATTCTGTCCAGATGCGGCTGAATGGTCTGCATATCCACCGGGTCCTCGCCTCGACAGAGCTCCAGGACCAGCTGGTTGCACACAAACATCAAAGCGGACACATGACGCACAAACCCTCTGGACAACACCTGCAGAGAACCCTGGTCGATATGATTACTCTCCGAAAGCATCACTAAAACCTTTCCTGTCAAACATAGATGGCTTCCGTTAACCTCTAATTTATAATAACTCTCAGATATTAATGCACCAAATTTTAGTTCCACATTTGCAACATTGACTGAATTCATTTCCATTATGTTAAATAATGTTGGCTCCGAAGTTTAATCTGTTGTATATGTACATCTAATGATTACTTTCTGGGAGTTTCAATAAAATCCCTCCTGAAAGGGAGATATTTTGCTAACAGACAGATAGACAAAACATTATCACCCTTTTAAACAGCGACAAATCTTCCGTTCGTATTATCCAAGAGTTAACGCCACTGACCCTGGCTCTGAGTCCCAGGATGAGCTGAGCCCGCTGACTGTAGCTCATCAGCTCTGGGACCAGCTCCGTCACCATGGTAACAAACTCCTCCAGCATCCCGTAGTGAGCCACGAGTCCCTGCTGCACAACCTGCCACACTGCAGCTGACAGGAGCTGCAAGGGTGGGGCCAGGAGCCGCAGATAACCGACGGGAAGATCATTACCTGAAGTGGAAGAGACGAACACACACACATGTATTTAAATAGAATTATTCAGAAATAACAAAAGCTAATAAGTGAAAATATTTTTTGTGCTTTATTCCAACAATCAGACTCAAGACAATTAAATTGCAGACCATAAATAAATGGCACTTGTAATATAAAAGCCTAGGATTTAGGGCAATTTTGCAAAACTGATACAGCGATGATCCTTTTTGAATTCATCATGCAGCTCTAAAGTAAATATTAAAAAAAGCAAGTTACATAAACTGTGAGAGACGTTTCTAATTACTGAAGCACTCTTATTACTACCCTGTTTCGATTCCTTTGTCCTGTATCGAGCAGATTTGAAATAAAATTATACACTGAAACATGTGGATCTGTGACAGTGAGCTTAAACTTTTTCAACAGGAACAAAAACCTGCTACAAAATGGGAGAACATTTAAATTTAAAAAAATAAAGGAGCTCAACAGGATTCTGGCTGAACACACGAGGAAACCCAGCCCTCCTTGGAGCTCTGTAACTCACAGCAGAAACATCAGTCAAAGCTTAAACGAGTCACAGAAAGTTGGGCTTAATACGTCTGAACTGACATTTTAATGACTGCTGGAGATTTCTCCCCACAAAACGACCAACTTTTGAGCTGCCTGTGAAACTCTAAATGGTAAAAATACAAATTGCACATCAAAACAGGTATTTTTACATCTGTTTTTCACCCAGTGAGTCTCTCGCTGCTGTAGGATGTTTGGTTTCCTACATAAAATACGATTTTTGTTTAACAATTGGGAGTCGCTTTTGGATCAAGTTGTCAAATCTGACTTTTTTTTTTTTTAAACCATCCACAAAATAAGGCTAGCTTTTCAGTCCGCCACTCCTACTGGCAGTCAGGGAGTGAGACACAGGTGTGTGGTTACTGTGGTGACCATAAGGAGCCACTTACAGCAGCTTTAACATTTCTTCTGTTCTTGTGTAGTTCAGTCATCAAAATGTAGGCCTTTTATCATAGCTTAAATGATTACAGAGTAACACTGAGCTGAAACTATTATATTTTGTGTTATTATTTTGTTTTTGTCCAAGAAAAAAACAATCAACAATCATCAGCATCCTCGTGTGAACTTGTGGTGCGTAAAATAATGACTTTGACAGGCAGCATCAGTCACACCAACACAACACATATTTCACCGTTTTTTTACACCGTGGGCTTCAAAAGCTGCTGTAGACGAAACATGGACGAATAATTAATTATTAGATATAAAGCTGTGGTCAGCTATGA